>CM054154.1:1951118-2019602 GCA_028751875.1 Rapana venosa | reverse complement strand
ACAAACATTTTGTAAGTAAAGTATTAAACCCAAAGCTCCAAGAAGGTGTGGATAAAACCCCAAACATAAAAACAGGATAAAAATCCAATTTACTATTGATTTAAAATAACAAAAAATTCCCTTCTTTAGGGAAAAAAACCCCAAACTTTCAGAATTTTTTCTAACCAAGCAGACCGGGGCGTAACTGCAACCCAAAAAAACCCTTACAAAACCCAAACAAAAAAATCGTCATTTTCCCCGCCCCTGTTTTGAAAACCCTCCATTACCTAAATGCCCCCATTAACCACCCAAAAAAGAAAAGAGGAATCTTTTTTTTACAAACAGAAAACACGTTAGCATTGAGCTTTTAAAAAAAAAGATCAAACACTTGGGAAAAGTGGATAAAAATAAAAATATAATAATAATAATAAAATTTAAAAATAAAAATATTGGAATTTATGCGCGAATCTTGTAAAAAAAAAACAAACCCAAAGGCTTGCATAAATCATTTCAGGATGCAACTTCTTAAAACAAAATGAACAACGATTTAAAAAGCCATGCGCGGCACGTACGCACGCACACGCCGAAAGCAAAACACAACCCCAACACACACACACACACACACAACACACACAAAACCAAAATTTCACAACACACGGGGAAACACTTAGAAGGTGAAAGATGCTGTTAAAAAAATTAGGGACAGTGTTGGGGGGAAGTCTCAGGTGGGAATAAGTGTGTTTTGAGGCTGGATTTAAAGGGTATCAAGAAAGGGTTTTGGGCGAAGTGAAAGAGGAGATATTCAGGTGGATGGGCCAGAAAGAAATGAGCAACGGCCAACATGGTTTGTTTGAAATTTGGGGTTCGAAAACAAAGTTCTCGGCTGAACAAAGGGGGAAAGGGTGAAGTGTACAGTGAAAACGTTTAAAAGGGTTAAAGGGGGGGCAGATTTTGGGGGACATTTGAAAAGAGGGGATTTATTTTTTATCCAGTTTTGTGAGGAGGAACCCCTGAAGAGATCCAGAAGAGGAGTGGTGTTCAGATTTTTTCTTTTTGGGACCAGTCGAGTGAGGTTTTGATCTTTAAAAGGTGGATAGATGATGTGGTAGGCCCGCCAAAAGGAATTAAGTAGTCTAAACGTGAAAGAAGAGAGATGTGACAAGCTTGGAAGTTGTTCGTGGCAGATACTTGCAAATGCGTTAGACGTAATAGATAGTAAAAGGTTGGAGGTGTGGGGATGAATTTTTTCATAGAGAGTGTGTGTCAATAACACCCCAAAAAATACTTACTGATTTGGAAATGGAACCGACGTATTGCCGATTTCATGAAGTTTTTCAATAGAGGAAAGTTTTTTGGGTCCCCATGAGCATGGTTCGGTTTTTCAGTTTAAAGTTGTAATTGTTTGAGTCACCCATTTTTTGAATGTTTTTTAAAGGGCAGTGGGGAAATTTTGTCAGGAGGGGGGAAAATTTTACAGTATCGTGCATGAAGTGAGTATATCGGAAGAAATAATATCATATGGGGGTTTGTTTTTATATGTGAAGGGAGCGTGTAAATAGAAAGAAAAAAGGGCCCCCGGATATGCAGGACCCCACTTTCCCATTTTTAAGTTTTGATTAAATTTTTGTTTACAATAATTTTGGAAAAGTGTGTGGGTTGAAGTAAAAGTGATAAGTGCCCTTTAAAATACAATGTTTTTTTAGAGGGAGAAAGAAATTGAGTGATCTTGGTTTTTAAAGGGTTCAGAAAAGTCAAAAAGATGGGAGGGAGATTTTTCCTGCATCGAAGAAGTAAGTGTACTAAAGTGTGGACTGGGGTGGTTTCAGTGCTGTGGTTGGGGCGAAAACCCAGAGGGAAAAGTGGAAGAAGATTTTGGATTGAAGGTGACGTTGAGGTTTTGAAAAAACCTTTTTCTAGTATTTAAGACAAAAAAGGGAAAAGTTTGAGAAGGCCTTGACTTGAATTTTGGGATCGAGGTCGTGTTTTTATGGGGTGAAACATTGCTTTTTTTAAGAGCTGAGGGAAAAATTTTTCCTGAACAAAGATGAGTTATATTTTAGGGAATAGGCAAAAATTGTGGAAGGGCCTTTTGTAAAAAAAACAGGGAGGTATGGGATAAAGGTGCGTGATTTATTTATTTTTCAGAATTGCCATAAATTCTTTTTCACTTGTGTGATAAAAAAAAAGAGGGAGTGTAGAACGGGGGTCAGGAGGCGCATGGGGAATGAGTTGACCTCTGGGGAAATTTTCAAACTTGTTCAGAAGGCAAAAATTTGGGATGGAAGTGCGCAGGCTTGGGTGTTAGACAGAGGTGTTTTTTTGCAGATCAAAAAAGATTTTAAATTTTGGGGGGTGGTGTACCCTCAATTTTTGGAAAACAGTAAATTATTGCCCCCGGCACAAAGGGGAAAACCCAAAAACGAATCTTTAATTGAATGGGCTATACCCCCAAATGCATTACGTCTATGCCCCGTAAACTGCTAGAAAAATTTTTTAAAAAGGGGACTTGGTATTTTTGAAAAGAAAAAATTTTTCCTGTGAATCAAAAGGTTTTTAAAAAGGGCAGACATCTATTGATCTCTTTTAATCAGGTCAAGTATCACCCAAACAGAAATGTCTACTAGCAAATTTTTTTTATATAACTAAGACTTACGCCCGGGTAGAATTCATGGTTATTTTTTTAAAATTAAAATATTTTTTTGTCGGGACAGATGTAGGGTTTTCTTTTAAGGGGTTTGTTTTTTAAAACGGGAAAATTAAAGGCTAAATGGGAAAAACTTTTTTACTTAAAGATTACTCCCAAGGGGAATCCTCAAGGTTGTTATTTCCCATAACTATTTAATTTTTGAGTATGATTTGCGGGAAAATCTGTAAAAAAAAATTTGAATTAGCCCTTTTGTGATGAAATGAACTTTCAATAAAATGGAACAACTGCTAAGTCTCTAAATTTATAAAAAATTTTGTATCAAAAGATTTAAATATTTTAAGCTAATTATATGACAGGAAAGGTTTCAACTTCATTTGAAAAACTTATATCATCTTTAATGGGGAAAAAGTCCAATAGAAATCCTAGTTTTTAAATAAATAGTAAAGTTTACTTTATAAAAGGAGGTAAACCCTTTTGATTTTTCCAACACAAATAACACGAAAAAAAATATTGAAAATTTTGATAGAGGAAAAAAAGCTTAAATTTTGGCGTGTTAGTAAAAGCCATGGGCCAATATTTTTACCTTGTTGCATTTTTTAAACATCTTTTTTTCTTTCAAAATTAAAATTTGCTGAAGTACTTTTTGTGCCCCAAATACTTTTAAAAAAACTTCAAAGCATAGTGCGGGATGTAAATTCCCCTAGGTTACCTACCCAGTTCTTTTTTAAAAACAACAGGCTTCGGTGGTTTTTCCACTGGGTTAAAAAGAGGTTGCCTGCAGTAAATTGGTTAGAAAAAGCTGACTGTTTGGAGTCAGCCGTTAATCAACTTTAAACCCGATTTTCAAAGAGAGTAAATCTAATCATCACAAACCTTATTGAGAAATAACATCAAAATTTTTACAAACTCGGGGTTTGGAGCTAACAGGAAAGTAGCCAAGGGATGTTACCCCCTTTTCCCTTTCTGGGAAAAATAAAACGAGCAAGGGTTGACATAAATTATATTGATTTGCAAAAGAGGAAACATAAATTTGTATTATCATGTCAAGATTCTTTGAAGAAAAACTACCCTTTCACAAAAAATTATTACATATGGTCGTATTAGAGAATAACGCAGGGTGCTGCTTATATCATCCCAAATCTGAAAACTTAAACCCCAAAATTAATTTTGGAGACGGTATATCAATATTTTCAGCAGAGCTAATCGCAATTTGATGGCCCCAAATTTTTTCAACAGTTTTCTAAAATTTCTTTAAATTGTTTTTGTTTAGACTCCAAATCAATGATTTATGCAATTTTTTTCTTTGCAAACAAATGTTAGTCTAAAGTGTCATTTAAATATTCATTTGATTAAACTTTTAAAATTTGTATTCAGAAATAAATTTCTTCCGTTTGGGTTCATCCCTGGTTTTTTTACAATAAAAATCGACATTCTTGAAAAGGGGCAAAAGGTTCATGGGAGTGACCCAAAAATTTAATCCCCCTTTCCATTACAAGAGTGTTTCATTTTAATTAAAAAACAAAAAACCGGGCTTTTAAATGGGGGGAAAAGGGTACTTGGGTTTTCTAGATGCACCAAAATTACAAATTTGAGTCTTTTGTTAAAAGGAGAACAGTGCATGCTGTTTAAAAACAACGTGTCCTTACGAGTAGATTGAATTTTTTTGTTAAAAACAAGGGATCTCGAAAAAGCTTTTGTATGCCGTAATAATATATATAACGGTCATATATTAAAATGTGCGTTTTAAAAGGGCACAAACCTGTTTTTATTGTACCTCCCTCAGAATTTTAAAGTTTTCATTATTACAACTTTTTAGATTGGATGTGTCCCTCCGCTTTATTGTGTTTTTTTTAAAATTTTAAAAATGCTTAGTCCCGAAAATTTTGTTTTTTGTGTTAGTTTTTTTTAAACCTTTCCTTTTTTTTGCAGTATGTCTCCTGTGTAGATGTTCATTCTTTTCTTTTTTCCCTTTTTTAAATTGAAATTCAGGTTTTTTTTTTACTTTCACAGTTATAAGGATAGAAAACATATAAACATATTTTAGAAGGAGGAAAAAAAGAGGGAGAGAGAGAGAGAGGGGGAAGGAGAGAGAGAAGAGAGAGAGGAGAGAGAGAGAGAGAGAGAGAAGGACAGAGAAAAAAGAATGAGAGAGAGAGGGGAGGAGAGAGAGAGGGGGAGGAGAGAGAGGAGAGAGAGGGGGGAAGGACAGGAGAGAGAGAGACAGAGAGGAGAGAGAAAGGAGAGGAGACGAAGTAGGCAGAAGAGAAGACAAAAAGAGGGAAAGCCGAAAGCAGAAGATAATGAGAGGTCCCCAAACGGGACAAAGCTCAAACAGGCATGAATGATCATTTTGCAAATCAGGTTTGATGTGTTTTAAAAAATTTCGTACTCTGTCATTTTTTTTTAAAAAGAAGGTCCACTTTTAAAGGCCATAGACAATTGATATTTACGTGCTGACGTTTTTTTTATGTTATCAAAGGAGGTTTATATGGAAATTTCCTAAAATTACATTTTTTTTGTAAAGTTCTTACAAGAAATTATTCCCCGAAGAATCTGTATTTAAGCGTTTGAATAATTGAAATATAGGTCTATTTCTATTCAATTTCAAAGAAAGCTGTATTTTTTGGGCATACCAAAAAAAAAAAAAATTATATCAAAAACTTTTTTTTGTCACTTCCAAAATTAGCAAAACATTGTTATTTCAATTGAACAAAAAGTCAAATTTTTTATTTTATTACTTTATAAGATCCTTTAAAAATTAAAAAAAATTGCACTACCAAAAAAAATGTCTAATATGTCTATGCGTATTCAAAAAAAAGCTGGTCACTGTTAGTACAAATCTCTTTCAGTACAACTTTTGGGCCCCCGACACCCGTGAATTATCATAAATTGGGGCCTTTTGATTTAAAAGTCAGAAATTTTATGAACATACAAAAAAACCATTTTTCCCAAAAATTTTCAAAAATTCGTTTTTTCATCCATTAATACAACTTTTTTGGGTATGTTTTTTCTAAGAGCTCCCCATAAAAAAAGGTTTGGGCCTTTTTAGCACACTGGTCAGTTTTTTAACCCGACAGACACAAAAAGAGCAAAAATTTTTGTCTTGTTTGCAATTTTTTTCTGATATATGCGTTGTTGATTTAATATAACCAGTAAAAGTAAAGAATCAATGTTCCATCATTTTAAAAGTTAAACGGTTTATTTTTCACAAATTGTTTTTTTCAAGAAAAAAAGTTCCCTTGTATGAATGCCTTTATCATCTATATTTTAGACAAACATTTTTTCCGTTTGTACTTTTTTTTTAAAAAGGGGTTTTTGTAAAATTTTGCAAGAATCACTAAATTTAAATTTTGTAAAAAAAATGCTTTGAAAGCACACATACGCCCGTAAAAAAAATGCTTTTTTTTACAATAAACAAAAACGATCTGGCCCCTTTTTGAAATTTGTTGTCATGGAAAAATTGTAATTGCAATAGTCTCCCCCTTTTTTTGTTGTCTGGATTTTTTTACCCATGTCGTTTAAAAAGATTTGCAAATTTTTTTTTATTTGTAACCCAAAGACCCCCAGTTTTAATATTTTGTGATATTTTGTTATTTTTTTTATTCTTTTTTTTGTTCCAAAGAAATTTGAAGCAGAGTTTGAAAGGTATGAAAAATATCTTCCTGGGTTTTAGGTAGTGCATCCATAAATGTGATATTTATAGCTGTAGGAGTGAAAAAAAAGGGGGCCAAAATGATTCCTGTGGGACACCACTTTTCAGTTTGGCAGGTTTTGACGTACTTGTCGGGATTGCGGTGAGGTGTGAACGAACAAAGGGGCAGGCCAGAAAACCCCGATTTTTTTTTTGAGAGGGAGAGCGAATTGAATGGAATAGTGTCGAAGGCTGCAGATAAGTGGTAGAGTGAGAAGGGAGATTTTCCCAGAGTGAAGCAAGTAGAAAAGTATTTAGGGGGAGGACTAGGAAAGTTCAGTGCATTGTTGACCCCTAGGCCGACTGAAAAACCCCGGAAAAAAAACCCCCTTGGGGGAAATGGTTATCAATCTGTTTTGAACTACTTTTTAAAAAATTTTTGAAGAAAGGTAGGTTAAAAAAGGTCTTATTCTTTAAATGTTTGGGTCAAGGTCAAGCTTTTAAAATAGAGGTGTAAAATTGGGAGTTTTTAGATGATGGGAACATTCCGAAAAGAGAAAAAGATTTACAATTTTTTTGATAGGGGTATAAATTTTCTTTGGCCCGTACAAAAAAGGAAGCGGGAGGGGTAAAGGTCACTGTTTATGTCTAAATTAGTCAGTAAGTATGAGCTAACAAGATGAGGCGGGCCTTTTAAACCGAAGTATTTTTTAAGACGAAGAGAAAAATTGAGTGGTGTATATTTAAAAAGGCTGCTGATGTGAGTGAGTAAAAAGGGGAGTTTTTCCCCTTAATCAAAGCAATAAAAAAGTTTTTTAAAATGTGTACTAGTTGGTTTCAGTGTGGGATATCGATGGGAGACTAAAACTGGGAAAAGATTGTTGGGGAGAAGGTGGTTGTTGAGCTTTTTGAAAAACTAGTTTTAAAGGACTTTAGAAAAAAAACGGTTGTTTGGGGAAAAGGTCTATAATTCTTCAGAATTTTAAAGATCAGGCATGCTTTTTGATTGAGGGTAACTATAGCTTTTTTTAGAGTGAGGGAAACATTTCCTGATACAGAGACGATTTACCTTTTTCGAATAAGGGTATAAGGTATGGTAGACAGAGTGTAAAAGGGAAAAGCAGGTTGAGTCAGATACTTTTTAGTATTATTTCCAAATTGTCAGGGTGTTTTCCCACTTGTCAGAGAAAGAAAAGGGGGGAGTGCCAGATAATTGGGGGATCGGGAAAAGTACAGGCGGGGGAGTTGATCCGTTTGGAACAAAAGTAATGGATTTTTAGAAAAAATGCAGAAAATAAAAGGGAAATTAGGTGGTTGTGAATGGAAGGGAAAGGGGGTTGCCTTTACAGATCCAAAAAGAGTAATGGAGGGAAAAGAGAGTTTCATTGACAGGGCGTCAAGAATTTGGGAAAAAAATATGTGTTTTTTGCTGAAAGAATGAAAGGGTTTGACTTTTTCAAATGTTTTTGAAAAAGCTGCTTTAAAAATTTTGGTTTTTGATTTTCCCACTGCCCCTTAGTGCCTGGTTTGCACTTTTGACCAGGGTGTCAGAATGTAGATGCACACATGCCCATCAGGCAGGAGACGGTAGTGGGAGGGGCATGTTCACAAGCAGTTGGTAGAAAAATATTTAGTATTTAGAGGGTTATTTTTGTCAAGGTTTTTGATAGGGGGTCGGAGCTTGTGAGGGAAGTTTTTAATATTTGACTTTGAGGTTGGACAGGTAACAATTTTTCTTTTGTTTGGCTTTGAATGTTTAGAGAAAAGGGAACAGTAAATGACAGAAATATTCACATGATGATACAGAAAGCAGATTTTGGGGAAACATCGTTTTAGGTAGCTAATAATTTCTGTCTGTGTGTTGCTTCATTTACCAGCTGAGAAAGAGGGGGGTTTGAAAAGAAGAAAAATACGTTTGAATCAGAAAAGAGGTTATCAAAATAAAAGTTAAAATTCGCGATATGAAAAGCTTTTTGGGAAAAGAGGGCGTATGACCCGCCCAAATGGGATGCTATCAAGGGGACTATCCCGACAAATCGCCTTGATACTAGTTCGATAATTCCAGAACCCCGGATTTCTAAGAAACACTCTCCTCTCTTTGCAGTAGCCTAGCTATGACATTTTTAAATCCAGCCTCGGACTATGTTTTTAAAACCTAAGTTTCCCCCTCCCCCTGTTCATATCAGAACTATCCCCCCTTGGATTGGGGATCGCTGGTCTGAGGAAAGGGGCCTGTCAGAAAGGGAAAAGTTGGGGCGGAAGGTGCGGTGGTTCTATTCCATTCATTGACCCGATTTGGGGGTCTGGGCCTTTCTTCGGAGAGATGATAAACGAGGTCCCCTGTGTTGCACAAAATTTTTTGTGCACTAAAAGAACCCCTGGCAAAAAAGAGAATTTCTCTGGAAAAAAATTTTTGTAGAAAAAAAACACTGGATAGGGGAAAAAAAAACTTTTCCCCAAGGAAAAAAAAAAAAAAGATTGGGGCGCTGCCTTGTGGCGACCCGCCTTTCCCCAGGGGAGCAGCCGAAATTTTTCGCATAAAATCTGCGTGATTAAAGCGGTATAAATAAATAAAAAAAGAAATCCTTTATAACCCCTGTCCTACACCCTGCTAAAGTATATGACCTGTGTGGTGTTTTTGGGGGTGTGTGTGGTGTGGTTTTTATGTGCTTTAAAAAAAAGTTTCCTTTGCAATTTTATTTTATGATTTGGTCTGCAGCCACTTGTTTAATATATGTTTGAACTATTGTTATTTGTCATTGGTGTGTAATGTGTAAGATTAGGTTGAAGCATGCCCTTTGATTTGTCTTTGCAAGATATCGCCCTATATAAGTTCCATTTAGTAGTAGTAGTAGTAGTAGTAGTAGTAATCACTATACTCTACTATAGTGTAGTAGTAGAGTCATTTTCTTTAGTTTTTTATACAAATTCAGCTCACCTACAACAATGGTGTACAGTTTTGCAGGAGAGACTCGGTGCCCCACCGACCCCCATGGTGAATAATGTCAAGTCCGGCATCCCATTGTTTATCTTGTTTGTTTTATAGGAGGGAGGGGAAAGGGGGCTAGAGATACTGTTTGTACTTGGTTTTTGGCTGGATGTTGGGTGTTTCTTTTTGGTCTTGTTTTAAAGTTGAGGGTTTTTCTTGGGGGGGGGGGGTGGGGGGGGGGGATGCTTTTTGGGTTTGTTTTGGGGGCAGGGGAGGGGGTTATGTACATTTAAATATGTTTGGGTTTTTTCACCTGAATTCAGTTGTTGAAATTGTATTGACATTTTTCATTGGAATTACTGATTGTGTTACAAATTGTTGAAATTGCATTTTCGTGTTGTTTATTGAGTTCAATAGGTTAGTAATGTAAAAAAAGTTTTTCCAATTATTTTTGGGTTTTTTCATATATGATTTTTTAAATATTGTTTATCATTTTGCATGCATTGATCCACTAAAATTCCTCTCCTATACATTACCAACTTCACCCTCCACCCCTGACATGCACACACCCTCCTTCGCTCTTTCTCTCCTTCCCCCACCCCCTCTAGCATAACAACTTGTAAAAAGACATTAAATTAATTGAAACACAGAGGATTATGCTTTTTATTGTACTGGTCACTGCTATGTCACAAATCTATGTCTACTAAAACTGAAGAAAAAACCCACTATACTTCACTGAAAGCTACAGCTGTGTTCATACATAAATTAGCACAATGATAATAAGCTACTTGTAATTTGTTCACCAATACAAATAATCACAGGGATCACACTAAAACAAATTCTGATAAGCTACAACTTCAAAAGACAGTCAATCCCCAAAATATACGAAGATGACAATATGGCGCTAAAGTGTGCTAAAGAGATTACTTCAAATGGAAAGTTGAGGGTGAGTAGGCAGAACTAACAGAACAAGAGGACGGATCTGACGGCTACATTACGTTTAACATGACTTTAATCATTTCACTAGTGTCTGTCCTCATAACAGAGTCTGTGTATATGTGTCGATATGTACGACTGCAAGCAGTCTCCCTAACAGGCTCAGCCAACATGGTCAGTACAAAAAAGTAGCTTCTTTGACACTGTAGACAGTAGCAGACGCTGCTCTTTAATACGCTCAGCCAATCAGTGCCGGTATAGGCGGCTGCATTTAGAATCACGTCATTTAGACTCACGCCATTTAGACTCACGTCTTTTCTCCTGATGACGTCACGTGTAGTTTAACAGGCCAGGGTCAGGCTGTTGTAGGAAAGGACATGGCATTCTTCACTGCAATACTGAGGACTTTGTGTCAGTCAGACCAGCAGCTACAGTGAGAATGGACTGGAAAGTGTCAAGCCTAGCCTATCATGTTTAAATATTACCAACCGACAAACGTCACTTGAAGATGATGGATTCAAGGCATGTGCAATCTTGGAGCTCTACTTGTTTTTGCAGACAGGTAGTGAAAGCCAAAGTGTGTTGTTTCAGTTTATTCTGTGTTCAATATAATTATAATTATTTGAACTAGTGTCATTGTGGGAGACATAGGCGTGAAAGGACAGAAGTTTGAAAACAATGTCTGTGCAGCAGTAGGAGAGGCCTTTACATATGTATTGATGCAGGTAATATTTTGTTAAACATTAGGCAACATCAATCACACACAACACACACACACACACACACACCACACCACACACCACACAACACCACACACACACACACACACAACAAAAACACACACACGCACACACACACACACGCCCCCAGTGTATGTTTAACGTTTTCAGAAAAAGTAATTTTTTGTGAGAATTCAAGGGGGGGGGGGGGGGGGGAGGGAGAACCCAAAGAAAAGTCTCTTTGTTTTTTGGTTAATGTTCACACGTTACCGATCTCCTAGATTCCGAAACCTTTGGGGCGCCTTCGAAGCTTTGTCAACACCTTTCTCCAGTCCCATGGTCTCTCCAGCCTGCCCTGAGAGTGTCTTCAGCAATGTTTGTCTCTCTAATGTTTTTCCATTCTTCTTTGTCTGCCTTTTCTTCTTTCTCCCCCCTGTGCCTTGTGGGATTGTTTTAGCAAGACCAGAGGAGCAAGTGAATGACCAAATCACTTCATGTTTCGTGTCTGACGTGTGTTTGAAGGTCAGTATAAAATAATAATAATAATAATAATATATAATAAATAATAATAATAATAAATAAATTTTTGCTAATTATATAAGCGCTATATCTTGGCACAGACAAAAATTCACTTGCATTTTTCAACTCATTCCTTACGTCAAACAACAAGTAACTACTAATAGTCTCACAAGTGTAAAAATGTCCGTGCACCTATTCACACCACGCACCCACACACACACACACCACACACACACACACACAACACCACACAACACACACACACACACACACACACACACACACACTCACAACACAAGGTCCACACACACCAGTGCACAAAATAATCTTGGCTGTTGAATGCAGGGGAAAAGCTATCAGTATGAACAGGAGAGAAATCTTAGAAATAAATAATAATAATAATAATAATAATAATAATAATTATAATACTAATAAAACAAAACAAAACAACAATATGGATATATACATATTTCTTGCAAAGACAAATCAAGCGCATCATAAACAAACCTTATACAGTCATGCAAACCATGACAAATAATCATAGTGTAAAACAGATATTTCAAACATGTACATGCACCAAATCTTGAAATAAAATGATAGTCAATGTTTTTCAAAAGCACAGCACACCACACACCCACACACACACACACACACACACACACCACCATCACAGGTAATATACTTTAGCAGGTTGATAGGACATGGGTCTAGGCTAGTTGAAGGTGGGGATAGTTCTGTATGAAACAAAGGGGGAAATAATATATAATAATAAAAAAATAATAATATAATAATAATATAATATAGGAATTTTTTATACGTGAATCTTGTAAAAAACAAATCGAAATAAATTTGTTTGGGGGGTGGGTTTTAGGGGGCCCCCACGTTGCGGCCGTTCACCTCCACGATGCGGTCCCCTTCCCCCTAGTTGAAGCCCTAGGGCCCTCGAAGTCGGCCGACTTGCGCAGCTGGACAAAAGCGCACGGGGGAGTGCGGGCGGCACAGCCGCCTTGGGGAAAGGCCGGTCCCGCCATGGGGGGCTCGGCGGCGGCGGCGGCGGTGGGGGTGGTGGTATTTTCCGTTGTTGGGAGGGTGATTTGGTGAGCGCAACCCCCAACTGTCATGAAACACATTAAGGGAAATCTCCTCTCGAAGTCATGGACTTTTGTAATGCATCCTTTGAGGATCCACACGACAAGCGGTCTCGTCACCCCCTTTGATTTGACCCTGCCCACAATTTTGAGATTTTCCCCTTTCCGATGTTTATTCCGTTCACTTCCACAATGCGATCACCTTTTCCCGGGGCCGGCACCTCGCTGGCGATCCCATTCCACTTTTTTCCCGGAACGGCCCGCTTTGCTTTTCTCAGCGTGCAGTTAAAAAACCCTCCCCCTTTTAAAATTGGCTATCTGCATGTGGGAAGCCTTGGGGGGGGGGGGGGAAAAGCGCTGGAAAACGCTTTTTTTGCCTTCCAGGGCGAGGTTTACTGATCAACGATCTGTCGTGGGGGTTGTTGTTGGAAATCTGTAACCTTTTGGGGATATGTGCTTACCCTCCTGCCCCCCAAACACACTCTGAAAGACAAATTCGTGATTGGTTTGTTATCCCCCTCATGCACTCAGTTTTTTGGATCTTGCTTTCTCGTGCAGGATTTTGGCAGATTTCATTGTCTCCAACACCCCACTGCTGGCTCCTTGTTTTGGGTTCTTCCAGGGCATTGTCAAGATAATTTTTAAAGGGCCCGGGAGTGCAAGGGCCCAAAATTTTTCAAAAACTTCAATGTGCAATGTCCGGGAAAGTTTGGGCCCCTCATTTTCCCTTGTGAAGTTGAAAATGCTTGATGGCATCAGGTGAAAGTATCATTTCCCAAAACATTTGCTAAAGATTTAGTTCTGCCATTAGTCGTCCTTAGACCCCGGAGTTTAAACCTCAGTATAAGCCCCCTTTTGTTTTTTTTGGGAAAAAATGGGCGGAGGGGCTGTATCTGGTTCACGGCAACATTTGATCCGGGCCCCTTTCCCAAAGGGGTTGTTTCCAAAGTAACTTTTAAAAAAGTAGTGTTACAGGGTTTCCGGCTGGCCTTTGGACAAGAAGGGCAGGGGTTTTTTGTGAACACCCAGCTCCTGTCTATGGAACCATGTCCATCGTGGGTGGGAAAGGTGAAGCAGCTTGCATGCCTGGATGGAGGCTATTAACTTTGGTTTTAGAGGTTGAAAAACCCATGGTGGGGGCAGCCCCGTGGCCAAATTAATTCTCGGTCAGGAAGATGTTGACAGCATATGGCTTTTTTAAAGGGAAGACGGGAAAGTCTTATTTGCTGAGAGGGGGACAAACTGAATTTTTTGTTTGACATTGATGGTTTAGCAGGATCGGGAAAAAGGTTGTCGCCTAAAGAACCTTGGATAAGGCCCCCAAAAACATAGGCAGGGAAAATCAGTGCAGAGAAGCCCAAAACTGTGCCTAATAACCCCAACGGTTTACCCGGGATATCAGGGTTAATGAAGAAGCGGGAAAAAAGTTCAAAGCTTCAAGTACCTGGGACCCTTTGTATCAGACCCAGGGATCCAACCCAGAATTTAGTATGCGGGGATGCACAGACAATAACAGCTTTGTAAAAACCAAAAACCCCATCGGGAGAGACAAGAATATCTTTTATCTCCAAGACAGACTAATGCGCCCCCTTGTCTACCATTTTTTGGTATGCCTTTGTGAATCAGGGAAACCTGACTGCAGATTTGGAGAAAAGAGTACAGGCAGTGGGATGGATGCTTCGGAGCTCCTTGGAAATTCCTAAAAAGGGACCCCATGAAAACGAAGCGTGCATAAAAAAACCACAAACCTTTGGGGCCCCTAGGGAAAACCCTTTTCTAACGATCGTAAAAAAAGCGTAAACTTAAGTGGTATGGGCATGTCACAAGGCCCCAAGGAATTAAAAGCCCGTTTTGAAAGCACTTTTCCAAGGGGAAAGGGGAAGAGGCAGCCCAAAGGGAAAAAGCTGGGGGGATAACACATTAAAAGGGAAAGGGCCCTAGAATCAAAAAAACCCCTGAAAAAGGGCCAAAAAAGAGAGGAAGGGGGGGGAACTGGTTGCTGGTTTTGGGGGTTCCCCCCACGGTCGTAGATACGGGACGGGAAAAGAAAAGATGATAGTTTCCTCCAATGACTTTCACCTGCTCGTGTTGAGTAACATCATTTTTGGTGGATCTGTAGTTCAAATGGAAGTGGTGACAGCAGCAATCTCCCCTTGCATGAAATGTACCCGCCCCGTCTATTTTTTTGGATTTGGGTGGCAACAAAACAGATCACAGCGGTTGAAGGCAACCTCAATGAAAAAACCTTTTGCTTTTGTGCTGATTTTTAAATATCTCTTCACCTCACCCTAGGATAAAGGGAAAACCCGAAAATTTTTGTTACATGGTCCAAAGATATAGGGAAAGGCCAATAATGTGGTGGTTTTTCCCCTTGACCCCCAACTAAAATTTGGTTTGATATCGTTTTTTACCCTTTTGTCCCTTTAAACAAGACTTTTGGCCCAATGGAAGCAATCTTCAGTTTGGGACCTCTGTTACCCACAGAAGGGGGCCCTAAGGAACAGTGTCACGATAAAGGAGAAAAGTATTGTTGCCCAGGTGCTATTTTTTAAAACTTGTTTGGTAACCCTTTTTTTGTGATCCCCCTGGTCTTCAGTTGCCCAAAGAGAATTTGGGCTGTTTGGAAATAAGAAGGGGGGGGGGGGGGGGGGGGGGGCTGGCCTTTTTTTTCTCGGGGAAAAAATCCCGGGGGGTTTTTTCCCTCTGCCTGTTGCCCTACAATTTGCAAAATTTTTACTTTTATGTATGCATGAAAACAAGTTTTGGGTTTTGTTTTTTTAAATTTTGGGGGAGATGTTTTCAGTGTAAAGATTTTTTTTTCAATTGCAGCTTTTAAAAAAAAATGTGTTACTTTTTTTCAAACCTGAGACCCCCAAAAAAGGTAATTTGTGAGTACCCTTTTTTCTCATGATTTTGTATCCCCTTCAAAAAGGCTTTTTTTGGGGTTTTTAGCAGCGGGTCTATTTATTTAATTTCTATTTTGAAAATTTTTCTAAATTTGGGGTTTTAATTCCCGAAAAATTCGGTCCGTTTTCCTGAGCATGCCCCGGGGATAACGTCAAAATTTATGGGGTTTAAACAAATTTTGTTGCTTTTGCTAAATGATAAAAAGGGTTTCGTTTGAAACTTTTTTTAAAATTTTTAATAAAAATTTGACAAAATCTAAATATTCTCCTTTATGTAGCTGTTTGTAATTTTTTAAAAAATTTTTTTTTCATTTTTAAATTTTCGTCCCTAAGATTATGA
The DNA here is from genome assembly GCA_028751875.1 of Rapana venosa. NCBI lineage: Eukaryota > Metazoa > Mollusca > Gastropoda > Neogastropoda > Muricidae > Rapana > Rapana venosa. Next base: position 2,003,908 of record CM054154.1, on the reverse strand, counting down.
AATTTTTTTAAAAAATTTATAAGGGCACTTTGAAATAATGTTAAAAGGACCAAAACCCACACCACATCCCCACACAAAAAACAAAACCCCCAAAACCCCAAAAAACCCCCACAAAAACCCCCCAAAACACCAAGTTGGTGGAAATAAAGTAAGTTTAAATGATCCCCAAACTGGTTTCCCCCAAAGTTTTTAAACGAAAGTTATGACAAAAATCAAACCAAAAAATTAAAGAACCCCGGGGAACCCGGTTTTAAATTCTGGTTTAAAGGAAAGGCAAGACAAAAAACCCAAAGTGTTTGAGGCAAAAACCCTTTTTGCCCAGAAGGGTTTTTAAAAACCATGGGGAAAGGGAAAAAAGTTTCTCGCCCAAAACGTCTGATTTTGTATTCAGTAATTGGCGAGTACCCATTTTCTTTTATGATTTGTGCTCCCTTCAAAAAAGGGCTTCTGTTTGGTTTCGCGCGGTTCCCCTATAATCTATTTTCCCTTTGTTCGTTTTGAAAGTGGGGTGTGTGTGTGTTGTGTGGGTTTTGTGTGTTTTTGTGTGTGTTTTTGTGTGTGTTGTATCCCTGTCTGCCTGCCCCAAAGAAGTTATACTGATCACAAAAATTTAAAAAGGGATTGCTTCAATTCTTCCAAAAAATTTTCCCCTCCCCCTCTCTCAAATTTTTTTCCCCTCCCCCTTTTTTCCCTTTTTTTTTTTCTTTTTTTTTTTCCCAGAAAATTTTTTAAAAAATAAATGTTGTAATTTTCGTGCTGTTTTGGGGGTTTTTTTAAATCTTTCTGCCGGGCCTAAAGCAATTTGACTTTTGTGCCCGAACAGTTTTTTGTTGTTTATAAAGCAGTTGCTTGATTGTAAAAATTGACTTTGTGATGGGCGCTTATTGGGGTTTTAAATACAAGCAGTCTTTGATTGAAAAAACTTGCCTGCTTTTGATTGGGCACCCTATATTTAACCCCAAAGAGACTCTAGATCAGAACAGTTTTTTTTAGAGAAAAATTTTGAATTTTTAGTTTTTCCAAGAAATTCTTTCTTTAGTATTGTATCTACTGATTGTGCCCTTTATTTTTTGGTTTTTTGTTTTATATAAATTACGTTTTATTGTGTAAAGTAAAGTTATTGTTTTAAAGAAAAAAAAGTTATGTATTTTTTTTCTTTATAAAAATTTTTCTCATTTAATGTACGTGTGGTATATTTTGGATCCCCTTTTTGGGGATGAAAAAAAAAGGGGGATTAAATTTTAAATTTTTTTTGATATAACGATCGTTTTTTGGGAAAAATCCAGAGCAGCTTTTAAAATTTGGGTTTTTTTGTATTGTTTCCTTTTTATTGGGTTTTCCCTTTCTTTCATATTTTTTCCTTTTTTGTTTTTTGGAATAGAAAACCTACAAAACGGGTCTTCTTTTTTTAAATAGTTTACTTAAACGTACAGAAAAAGAAAATTTTTAAAATTTAAATTAGGCAATCAATCTGACATATATTATTCTAAATTGGGAAAGGGGCCCAAACAAAACGGGGCCCCCGAGTAGGTACCTGAAAACCCAACAGTGCAACAAAAAAAAAGATGACAATTGCAACCATACTTTAAACGTGGAAATAGTTTCATTTGTTTTGTAGCTAAACCCCCGACTTTCCCCAAAATGTTACAGGGGGCCACCCTTGAATACCCGGGTTTTCAAAATTTCCGTGAAGATCCTCAAAAAACCCAAGTCCACGGGTTATTTACATAATAGTTCTTCGCTATTTTGAAAAAGAATATAAAAACCTTTGGGGTTTTATGACTTTGGAATCATTTTGGATTAAAAATTTTAAAATAAAAAAAAATTTAGCCCATATTTTTTTGAATTTTTTATACAGAAACCCCTTCAGAAACCAGAGACTGGCTAAAAAAAAATTAACCCCTTTTGGGAAAGAGGAAATTTACTTTTAAACAATGAAAAATTATTTTGGGGTTTTTAAACTTTGGGAAATTATTAAAAACCTTTAAAAACCCAAAAATGGCCCCAAAACATTACTATGATTTGGCCTTGCCCCAACTAATGATGGGACCAACTCGGATAAAAAATAAACTCAAAAACAAAAATTGATATATCTATCTATTATCTATCGGTCCCGAAAGTCGACGCCCGTGGGGGCACCCCCCCAAAGACCCCCAGAAACCTTTCCCTTTCCATTTTCTTTCTGTTTGCCTTTTCAGGGTTTTTTTGAGTTTTTGGCCCTGCCCATTCATGATGTTACCCTCCACTCTTCTTGGTTCCCTCTTCTTTTTCCCTTTTGGACAGTGCCTTCCCAAAACTGTTTTTGTTTTTCCTTGGGATCTTGTGACATGCCCAAAACCATTTAAAAAGTTTCGCTTTTTCCCGTCGTTAAAAGGTTTTCCATGGGGCCCAATGGTTTGCTGGATTCTGTTATGCACGCTTTCTTTGTTTATGGGGTTTCTTTTTTAGGAGATCCCAAGGATTTCCGAAAAAGCATTAAATTTTTCCAAACTCCCTGTTCTTTCCCCAAAATCCCGTCAGGGCCCCTGATTCCAGGCATCGAAATATGGATAGGGAAAAGGGGGGGCCATTAGTCTGATTTGGAGATAATTGAGATATTCTTTTTCTCCAGATGGGTTAGTTTTGCCCAAAGTGTTGTCTGGCGGCCCTGCATACTATTCTGGCTTGGCCCCGGTTGATACCAATGGCCCCCAGGTACTTAAAGCTTTTAAACTGTTTCCGCTTTGGTCAAAACCCCTGATATCAGTGCTATGCCGTTGGTGTTATTAGTTCGTTTGGTCTTCTTGCATTTTTTTTTCCTTCCCCGTATGTTTTGGAGGCCTTACCAGTTTTTGGGTTAGGCTGGCAAGTCTTTTTTTGACCCTGCTTTTCCCTTAAAGGTCATCTCCCGAAGCGGGGGTTTGTGATCTTTTCTGCCCCCCCAATGCTAAACTGATCCTTTTTTTTGATGTTCCGTGCTCACCCCCTGATTCTCTAAAGGAAGATGTTGAAAAGAGTGGGGGGAGGTGGGAAAAGCCCTTCCTTACCCCAACCCGGGTTTTCCCAAAACCTTCTCCAATGTTGTTTTTTTTAGTACCTGACTGGGGGCCCTCCCCTGTAAAAGCTGTTTGATGCCCTCTGATAGGTTTGCTTGATGCTGTACAAGTTAGGGTTTTCCCAAAAAGCTGCATGCCACCCTTTGTAAAATGCCTTTTTTAAAAATCGATAAATAGGGTGGTATAGGTTTTTGTTGAGGGTTAAAGGGGTACGCTCTTTTTAGTATTTCGAGGTTGTTTATCGTTTCGGTTGTGCGGCCCCCTGCTCTGAAACCTGCTTGTTCCTAAAGCAAGATGGTCTCTGCTTGTGGTTCGTCTTTTTAAATATTATTGCGCATGACTTTGCGGGGGGTGAATATGAGGCTGATTGGGGGGAATTATGGATTTTGTAGTTTTCCTTTTTTGGGGGGAGGGTGATGATGAGTGATTTTTTATGGTGTTGGGCCTTTTTCCCTGTCGGGCCGATCTTGTTGAGATTTTAGTAGGGCGTGATCGGGGTTTCCCTTAGTTGGAAAATTCAGCTGGAATGTTGTCAGCCCTGCTAAAATTCCCCCTTTTTCCCGCGATTGAGGGCTGTTTATTTAATTCTCGGGGGAAATATTTTTGGCTGTCTGTGTCTTTGCTTTCGGGTAATTAAGGATTTGGATCCCCTGGGGTTTTTAGTTTAAGTCGGGCAGTTTTGCCCATCTGTTCGAATATCCTGGTGTCAGTGGGGACACTTTTTTTGCCCGGGTTGTTAACCTTTTCTTTTGTTTGGGGCTAGTGGTTTTCCCCAGCGGGTTGCTTTTTTGTATTTTTTTTTCTTGTTGTTTCTTCAATGTTTGGACTGGTTCCCCGATCTTTTTTTTTTGCCCCCGTCAGGGATTCCTGATTTTTTGTTGATCCCCTATTTTTTGTTTTGCTCTTTCTTTTGTTTCATTTTTTTTTTTTTAAAACCTCTTACGTTGTCGCATCGTTGTGGGATGTTAGGTGTAAACCATGGTTTTTTGACTGGTGGGGCGTTTCCCAAGAAGCTCGTTTTTTTTTTCAGTTTTCTTTTTTGTATTGAAACTTTTTTGTCGTGTGTCTATGTCTGGAGTTTAAACAGTGAGTGCTGAAACTTTCCACCTATCTTGCTTTTAAAAATTTTAAAACTTTGGGTTTTTGTTCTCCCAGGTCAAAATTTTATCCTGATGTTGTTGCTTGTGGATTTTTCTTTAGACGTTTGTCGGAAAAAATCATCTCACAAGTATGATCATCCCTTGTTTGTCTTTGGGAAATTCGTGTCTGTGGATGTTTAAAGCTAGACTGAAACCGTCCCTTTTTCCCCTGATGTAATCTATTTGGTTGTGGGTGGGTTCCCCCCTTTTGGGGTATGCCAGGGCCAATTTTTTTGGGGGTTTTTTTGTGGGGCCAAATGTATTCAATTTGGGGGTGGTTGTTTTTTGGGAAACCCGGAGTCCAAGCCTCTTTATTTGTTTTGGGTTTTTACAATGTGGCCCAACGCCTCCCAGGTTTCCATGCATCTTTTCCTAAATTGGCGTTTTCCCGTCGCCTTTGGGACAAAAGAGGATGTCTTTTTTGTGTGGTTTTGGGTTCAGAACCCTTTTTAGTGGTCATTTAAAAATTTTTTTACGGCTTATTGTGCAGTCCCGATGTAGGGGGTTTGTGTACTATAGTTTTTGTTAAAGGGGGTTTTCTTTCAGGCGGATGGTAATTAAAATGCTGGGAAAAGGTGACCGCTCATGGGGCGGTGTTTTACGGTTGTCTTTTTGAAGAGAAAAACCCCCCGCCGTGTTTTGTTTAACCTGGTTTTTACTGTAGTATAATTTGTGGTTTCCCGGGGCGTTGGTTTTCCCCCGTTTTTCCACCCGGGCTTTTGCAGAGGCCCCAAAGGGTGTGCCAATGTATTTTGGAATCCATGTGTCGTTCTTCCACTTTTTCCCGCCCGCTTTAGTTTGGGAATTCCCTGTGCCAAAAGATGGTGTTGTGTCTGGGCCCAAAAATTTCTGGTTTTACCCTTTAGTGATACCCTTTTGAATCTGTCCTGATAGAACGGGGCGGGGTTTTTGGGAAACCCCGGGGCGACCCATCCGGGATGGGGGTTTGGCTGTGTTTTTCTTTGGGGTATTTGGCAAATCAAAACCCGGGGGAGCCCATCCCCCTCCAGGTCGGGGGTTTTTTTGGGTTTGGGGTTTCTCCCCACTTTTGGGGAGGTTTGGGATGGGTTTTAATGGTTTTCAGTAGAGGGGGGGTTTTTGACCCGATCCCTATTACAATCCCACAAACCCCAACCAAAAACAGAAATAGGGGCTCCCTCATGTGGATGGGAGTGATCAAATCGGGTGTTTTACTTTGGTTAAAATGTATAAAAATAACCCAAAGTAAAGGGAATAAAAATGTTTTTTACAGGAAATTTTAAAATTTAAAGATCAAGATTTCCTTTTCGACCCTTTACAAAAATTTCCCCTTACAGGGAAAATCCAAATCAGGACTTGATTTAAGCGCGGAAATTTTTGGTAAAGGGAAAATTTTTCAGTATACAACAAACAAGCCCCTTTCATTTAAAAAAAAGTTCAAGAAAAAATCCCCAAAAAAACCCTTTTTATAACCAAAAAACATAGATCGAAAACACCCCAAAAAAAATTTTGAAAAACCCCAGGGGTTTAAATGAGCAGTTCAGGCACCAAAAAAACCCAAAATAACTTTACTTAAAAAGCAAAACAAAACCTTATTACTTTTTAAAAAATTTTTTAATAAAAAATACCGGCGCTCAACAAATATGGAAAACCATTTAATCATTTGTAAAAAAAATATCCCAAAAATTTTAAAAAGAAGTTAAAAATATATCAGTGATGAATTGAACAACTTTCAAAAAATTGCCGAAAAGTAATATCCCAAATGACAAAAAAAGAAAAAGAATTTCCCTTACTCAGAACAATTATCCAAAAAAAAAACAAATAAAAAATTTTCCTTTTAAAATCTGCATTGACAATCAAGGGCGTTTGGAAAGCCCGTTCCCCCCCCCCTTCAAAATTTTCCCGAAAACCCTGGTTTAGGGCCCAAACAGATGGAAGAATAATTAAGTTTGTGGGCAAGGGTTTTAGCGGAACACTGCAACTTGTATAAAATTGTGAAAGGAAAAAAAAACTTTTCCCCCCATATTTTTTTAAGGCAAAAAAACAAACCGTCCCCAAAAAAAGGTTTTTACTGTTGTCCCAAAATTCAGACCAAATTTTAAATTTGTCCCGTCTTATCTAAAAAACTTTCAAAAACTATCCAAAAAAACCCTATATTCCTACTTGTAAAAAAACAATTATTAAATTTAAGATCAGTCAGGTTTTCTTTTAAAAAAAATATTTTTGTCACAAAAACTCACACAAATTACGGCAGTTTTCTACACAACACAATGAAAATAAATATAAAGGTTTTTTTTTTTTTGGGCTTTGGGGAAAAAACATTTGATGTAATCAAACATTTTCCCTTTTTATTGCTAAGTTCCTTTTTAAAACTAACACCGAAAAGTAAATCTTTTGAAAAGCTTTTTTTGAATAGGGGAGGAGTAGTAACTGCAAAATCAAACATTTAGAACTTTTGTACCTATTGAAATTTGGGGTACCCAAGGTTCAAAATTGGGTCCCCCTTCTATTTTCAATTATGTAAATGGGCTTACCCCAATTTCTAGAAAAAGGGAGCTGTGAAATGTTTGCTGATGACACATCCCCCAATTGGGGTGAAATTTGAACCCCCCCAGATTTTCCCCAAAACTTCAACACAAAAAAAAATTTACAGTTTGGGTTTCTTGGGGGCTTAAACTAAAACCCTATGTCCCCCAAAAAACGCGGGGAAAACTATGTGTAAGTATGTACTAGCAAGGGCAAAAAAAGAAAAAAATGAAAAATAAATTCCAAAATCTGTTGATAGAAAAAAAGAGTAATTGAAGAGTTGATCCCACAGAATTTGGGTGTAAATTTTTGAAAAAAATCTTACTTGGGCCGGGCCATGTGATGGGCGCTAGGGGGAAAAACGTTTTTTCTTACAACCCACTTCAGTTATCCCCAAAAAAAAAAACATTTTTGAATAACCCCTCTCGCAAAAAATTTTTTTTTGCGGCCATATTTTTCCTGTAGTGGATATGCTTATTCTTTGGGCAGCGCAGTGATACAAAAATTTTAAATTTATTAAAGAAATTTTATAAAGGCATGAAATTTTTCTACTAAAAACAAGCTCCCTAAACCCTAAGAAAATAAGAAAAAAAATATCCCAATTTAAAAAAGACTTTATCTAAATAAAGCCCTATTTTGGGCCCGGGAATTGTCCCAAAGGAAATGGGCCCCCCCGATCCCCAAAAGCTTCAAAATCAATTTAACCCCGCATTTAAAATTATAACTTTTCCGAGACCCAAAAAAATAATCTTTTCAAACAAGCTTTTGTACAGGTAGTGACTTTTGGAACAAGTCCCAAAAGCTTTTAAAAGTATCAAAACCAAAAAAAAGTTTAAGACACAGCCCAAAAGCCCTCAAATGCATGAATGTCTAGGAATTGACTAAAAGGAAATCAAAACCTGCTAAAACGGCAAAATAACCCTACTTACATTTACCGCACTTTGGTTTTTCCCCAAACAACAAAAAAATTCAAGTTAAAATCTTATGTGACTAGAAATTCTTTCAGTCACACACCCGATATGTGTGGAGGGGGGGGGGGGGGGGGGGGGGGGGAATTGCGGGTTTTGGGGGTTTGGGGGGGGGGGGGGGGGGGGGGGGGGGGTTTGTGGAGGGGGGGGGTTTGGGGGGGGGGTTTTGGGTGGGGGCGGGGGGTTCCCCCGGGGTTTGGGTTTTTTGGGGGGGGGGGGTGGGGGGGGGGGGTGGGGGCCCCCTGGGCCGGGGGGGTTTGGGGTGTCCCCGGCGGGGGGCCTTTTTCCCCGGGGGGGGGGGGGGGGGGGGGTTTTTTCCCCCTTTGGGGGGTGGGGGCCCCCCCTTTTTTTTTATTTTTTTTTCCCCCCTTTTTTTTTCGGGGGGCGTCCTTTTTTTTGGGGGGGGGGGGTTTTTTTGGGGGGGGGTTGGGAGGGGGGGCAACTAAGGAAACCCCCCTTTTTTTTTGGGAAGTTTTAGTTTATGCCCGTTGAAAAAATAGGAAATTTTAAAATCGGGGGTTGGGGGCATTGGTTTAATGGGAACTGTTTTTTTAAAAAAAAAATTTTTTTAAGGGGTTTTCCCTTCCCCTCTTGAATCCCCCACCCCACTTAAAGGGTTTCCCGATTTTTTTTGGGTTTAGGTGGGAAAAGTTAAAGGCAGGGAAAGGGGATGGGGGTTTAAATTTTTCCCCTTTAAAAAAATTTTATTGTTAACCCTTTTGGGTTCTTCTTTTATTTTTTTAATTTTTTTTAAGGTAGATTTAAAAATTATAGGTGCCCTTTCTTGGGGGGGGTCTTTTTTTTCTTTCCCCTTTTATTTTTTTCCCTTTTTTTTTTTCCTTTTTTTTTTTTTCCCCTTCCTTCCCAAAAGGTTTTTTGGTTTAATTAAGGAAATTTTTTGGCTTGTTTTTATTTTTTCTTTTTTAATTTTAAAAAAGGGTTTTTTTTTAAATTGTTTAAGTTTTTTAAACCAGGTTTAAGGTTTTGAATTTTTACGTTTTTGGGGGTTTTTCTTTTTTAAATTTAAATTGGATTTTTTTTTAATTTATTTCTTAATTTTTTTTTTTCCTCTTTTTTTACTGGTTTAATTTAAGGTAAATGATGCAATAATTTTGTTCTTAGATATCATTTACAAAAATTTTTCTTGTAGATGGCTTGATAAAAAAAAGCAAATGCATTCCTTATTCAATGTACCATCTGGAAATAAAACTTTGACTTGACTTGACTTGACTTGATTAGTGCAGAAAGCACAATAGGCCTAGCACCGTTTGACACGGTGAGTGCTATCGATGATTTAAAATCTATCATCAGCAACTTATGTGACCGTGTTTCAGAGCTGGAAAAGGTTATAAGCCGTCAAAATGTTTTGATTCAGAAATTGTCATATGAAAACAGACATGAACAGACTCTGACTCCCAAACATGACCAGAAAAATCAGGGGGATACAAACTAAAATTTACGTGCCCTCCCTATGCCGAGGCCGCTAGATCTACTTTGCCATTGCATGTAGATAAACATAAAATCCCAAAAAGCAAAATAAAAGCGCAAACTGTTTAAAAATAGAACACCTAACTACAGGTCAATGACATTGAAAATCAAATGATGTAATATATTACTCCCACAAGGCACGTAATTTGCCTTTGGAAAAAAAAGAAGAACAAGACCTTCCTCAAGTTAGATATTTGCATGATTTCCATTGTTAACAAAGTCTGTCCTATACGTTTGGGTTTTTCCCTATGGCTTTGATGATGTGTAAAAAAATGTTTCCAGTGGAAGAACTCCGCCCAATGTTCGAAGCAAACCAAAGTTCAGGTGAGAAAACCCTGGACGTGTGGTTTGTTTCACTGTGGAATGAACAATATCAAAAAGATGGACCCCAAAGCATGTAGCCAACAATTTACAGAATGCATCAAGAAAATAGCCAAGAAGCATCCCAGGCTGAAAATTATAGTCAGTAAGATCGCTCCAGTAAAAGACACACAAATCAACTGGAAGAGAGAAGTGTTCAATGCCTTGGTGACTTCAGAGCTGTTTGATATAAAAAATGTTTCTCTGATCAGCCATGAGAATTTAGATACAGGCTTCAGAACACTCAAAGATGGCCTCCACCCAACTTCAAAAGGGGCCAGCGTTATCGCAGTCAACATTGGGAGACGTGTAAGGGCACTATTCTGGGAAAAGTCTAAGAAAACAGCAAGAAGGATCCAGCCACAAGTATACATGAACATCGTCCCTATGTCAGAAATCATGCGACGCCTTGGCAGAACATGTATTCCTTTCTGGATGACTGGTACTACTAGAAATAGACTTTTTGTTTCCCCTGCGAAAACTTGGTCAGAAAACTGTTACTAATTTTTCTGTCATTGACAATTACCAAAGTCTAATCTTTGACTTTTGGAAAAAGTACTTTTGATTGTTATAAAGTTCCCTCCCTTTTGTTTATCATCTTTTTTAACCTTATTTATTGTTTTTTGTAGTACTTGCTTGTTTTGTTAATAGTCTTTACAATTATTATTATCTTCGATAAGAGAACAGTCTTGAGTAAGCAGCTCGTTAAAATCATGAAATGAATTGTAGAATCCATCAATACTAATCTTTCCTATCTAGTTACAAATCTTGCTTCACAAAGGTTATCATGTCTTAATGCTTCAATCACTAATGTGACCAAAAACAAATTACCAAAACTGTCTGATTATTTTTATCCCCCATAATTGGACACAGAGATCAAACGAAAAAGTAAAGCAGTCATTTACATACACAAGAGTTTAGATTATAACCTGTGTGTTTCACCTGTGCCAACTGATATACCAACCACACATTCCTGTGCAGCCTGAGTAAAAATTAGTAACAATCAAATCGTCAATTTTATTTCTGTATATTTGCCCAAAGGTCCCAATGAAGAAAATACAGAATGGGTTCGCTCCCTTCACATGCTATATGATAAATGGTTAGTTGCTGGTGATTTTAATGCCCACTCCCCTTTCTGGGAAAAGGAATGCATTACTATCACCAGCAAACGGTTTGTAGAAAACATTGTTGACTCTTCTCTATACTTGCTTAATGACGGAAGCATCACAAGGGTTCCTGATATTTCCAATCAAAGAGCTAGCGCTATTGATCTGACCCTCGTTTCACCAACTCTTGTCCCTTATTGTAAGTGGGAAACACATAATAATACTTTAGGAAGTGACCACACACCAATTATAATTACAATGTATGATACCTCTGTGCTAACAGATAAAGTTAAGGACATTGTACCAAAATACAACTATAGCAATGTGATTGGGATGTTTCAATTTTCTTAGGATTACAAGAAACAAGCTTTTTAAAGAAATGATGACATCAAAAAATTTTTATGCAAAGTTTATTGAAGGCATTCAAAAGCTGCTGATAACTCTATTCCAAGTTTTCGACTGTGAAATGTAAAAAAACAAAACAGGTAACATATGTGGAAAAATTTACCTGTCAAAAAGCTGAGATGAAAATAAATTCTACTTCAAAAATACTTTAAAAATAAAACCCTTAGAAAATCATGCTATTTTAAGGGGGTTTAAATAAAGCCACAGATAGGGTCATAGCACGGTTAAGAGTGATTTTGGTCTGCTTTTGAAATTTAAGAAGTAAGTAGTCATAAAGATTTAAAAAAATTTAGGGAAAAAATTTAATGACATAAAAACATGTAATTGGTTTACCCCCAGTATCCTATTAAAAATAAAAATAATGATTTTCCAAAATTCAGATAAAGGTGAAGCTGTTATTGATATGTTTGCAACTACAATGAGTGATAAAGGTCTGTCTCAAACACAGATTTTGTTAAGAAGTAAGGAAATGCAAAAAGAGATATATATATATATATATATATATATATATATATATATATTATATATATAATGATCCCATTTCTGATGATACATATTACATCAATGCTCCAATTACTTTGTAAGAGGTCAAAGATGTCATTTAATCCCTTAGTAATAAACAGACATCAGTAGGAATAGATGCTGTTATTAGTGAAATGTTAAAACATTTACCTGATAACTGGATTTCACTGTTACACGAACTATTTCAAAAATGCTGGGCAGAAGGTATACTCCCTCCATTATGGAAGCAGTCTATAATTATTCCTATATTAAAACAAGGGAAAGCAAAAGAAGACAAAAATAGCTATAGACCCATTTCATTAACATCACATACAGGAAAGCTAATGGAAAAAATCATTTTGAATGAACTGGTGTAATACTGTGACAAGAATAAAGTACCTCCAGTTAATCAGGCAGTGTTCCGTAAAGGCAGGTCAAGTATTGACCATTTGGTTAGGCTAACTACCCAAATCAAACATCAGTTTGCACGAAGAAAAAATATTTTTACTACTTTCTTTGATATCCATAAAGCTTATTACTAAGTCTGGCATTCACGATTGCTATACAAACTTAAATCTATTGGCTTGTCTGGTCATATTTACTTTTATGTTAAAACTGTTCTTAGTGGCAGAAGTATCAAAGCAAATTGGAAATACATATTCCAACCAAAGATTGCCTCAAATGGGTATACCACATCCTTATCTCTTTAACATTTTGACTTATGACCTTGCCAGTTCGTTATCGAGTAATGTTGTCCTTGTTCAGATGACATTTGCATGTGGATGGAGACAACCTTGAAAAAGTCAACACCAAAAAGACAATTAAACTATATTAAGAAAGTATATCAGCTTGAGCTTGACAAACTTAGTACTTATATGGTAGGAAATGGTTTAAAACTGTCTCCAGAGAAAACTAACATTGTGCTCTTTAATAATGGAGCGGATTCACCTTCCTTGCCAAAGTTCAAACTCCAAGACAGGTATCTTGAGTAAATTTTTTCTTTAAATTTTTTTGGGCATATATCTCACTTTAAAACTTACATGGAGTAGCCATATTGAATTTTTTGTTGAATAAAACCCGAAAGACATTAATTTTTTAAAAGTAGTGAGTAAACAACCCTTTGGGGCCCAAGACGTCACCGTCTTAAACATCTGTCCTTGGCGCTAGTTCGTCTAACTGATACGGTTAAAAGTCTTTTTTAATGCCAATATATTTTCTAAAAACTTTAAGAGTCTTGATTGTAAAGCTTTTCGCCTTGCTTGGGAAATACCATCACATGCTTGTTCTTAGGAACATACAAAGAAATAGGAGTTCTGTCTTTTGATGAATATCGCGAATTGATGCTGGCAAAGTACATTGTAAGAAGCTCACCTACCGAAAACAATATCGAACATGAAATCTATGTGAGATCGGATTTAGCAGTTTCCAAAGAGCAAAAAATATTGTTCTCTTACAACATTTGGCACTTTCACGGCAGATCTTTTTAAAAAGTCAAAAGTTAACCAGAGAAACAAAATTGTCCACCCCCTTATATATCTCTGTACTCCATGGGAACTTCAAAGGCTTCTTTTGATATTCTCATTCACCTGTAAAAAAGAAAAAGAGAGTGACATTCTCAGTATTCATGTTTAAAGAGCACATAATAATATAGCAACCCTTCACATCTTAAAATTTATACCGATGGATCTCTTCTAATAGCACTGATGGAGGTGCAGCTTTCTTCAAACCCTTCCTTAAAAAGGTTGAAAAAAAATGTCCCTATTGGAAAGAATCTTCTACTTTCACAGCAGGTTTAATGCCATTCTGATGGCTTTACATTACTTGATTGACTTTCCTCGGACTATTTTACAGGTATTGTTATGTGTTGATTCAAAATCTGTGTTACAATCTCTTAAAAACTCCGGGTCTAATATTAAACATGATCTTATAACTGAAATACACTTTTTAATATTAAGAGGCACTAGTGTCACCTTTTGCTGGGTACCATCGCATTGCAATATCTTTTATAATAAAAAGGTTGATAGAGCAGCTAAAAATGCGGCAGCACATTTAAATTCTGCTGCTGTCTTGAATAAACCAATGTCAATTCATGAGAATTATATCTTGATAGAAAGTGCTTGCTGGAAGCATGTTAGGAAAAAACAAGAAGATGCGGGGTTTTCCCATGGTACCACTTCAATTTCTGACCTAAATTTCTTTCTCTCTTCTCGTTTTGGGTTAGATAAATCATGCCAAAGGTCAGTCAAAAGTCTTATTAATAGACTGAAGTTAAATGCTTTCCATACAAAATGTTCTAGAAATGTGCATTGTGAGTGTGGTGGGGCAATCTCAAACATTCATATTCTTTTCGAATGCCAAATGTTAAAAAAAAACCCAGCTGCCCACCATTCGTGAGAGATCTTTGCAAAAGGTTTTGAATAACTCTACATTGCTCTGTGAAATTGCTTTGCTGTTGAAAGAGATTGGTTAGTAAATTTTCTATACACAAGTAAGTAAATTATTTATTATTATTATAAACAAAGGCATTCTACCCAGCATAGTATAGTTTTCGAAATTGTTATTTTTTTTCCCAGTGTTCTTTTACCTGGGATACTTGAAATGTATCTTTGATTGTTGTAGTTTAATTAGCTATTTATTATAAGGAAAATTCATTTCTTTCATTGTTTTATAGTTACAGTAGTTAGACATTTCCCTTTAAACCCCTTTTTTTCTGATTTGTTTCCCTTTTTGTGTTCAAATATCACTAAATGTGAATAGACGTTAAATTGAAGAACAACCACACACACACACATACACACACACACGCACACACACCACACACACCACCACACACACACACACAACACCACACAAATTTTCCAGGGGGACCGGGATATCCTGGTAGTTAGAGATTGCAGTCATGATCTGCTGACCTGGGTTTGAATCTCGTTCAAGAGGATTTTTCCTTTGGAGTTAACAACAGTGCCAACTGCACTTTCTTCAAAAGTCCTTCCCATGAGACTATAAACCGAGGCCCCATGTGCGAACGCACGCAGAACATCTTCCACACACACTGAAACCTATTTTGCTTTTCATAAGAGTAGGCCATTGAGTGCTGGTGGGAATGGATGTTAAAAGTGACAAAACTGCATATGCAGGGGTGCTGGATAAAAAACAACAACAAATGAGTGCTTACTCCACTATCCTCGAAATAAAAGAGTAAAAGTATGTGATGATGCAATAACTAGATTACCTCCCATGTTATCAGAGCAACGTGTTACAATATTGGGACACACCTGCAAATTGTGCAGCGCTGTTTCCTTGGGTGGTAATTGAACTCCGTCCGTTGCACGAACTTCACCTGTATGGTAAAATGCAGTATTCATGTAGCCTCTTTATAGAGGCCACTTCCTGACTGTTCCTTGTACCTTTTGTGCAGAGACGAACATGAAATATGCTTACTCTCTTACATATATATATAATATGCCACAGAAAGATAAACAATGTTCTTACTATCAGTTTCTTATGAACACAGAGTACTTATTTTTGTAATGGTACAGATTCTGAAACTAACCTGTGATTATAAATGTTTCAATCATATGAAATACTTGAGGATTAATTAGATCAAAAACATAATGTGCAGAAAGCCTAATTCTAGCCTACCAGATTCATCTGAAGGCCTAAGAGACAACATAATATATCACTTGGCTATGGACCTTTGAGTTCCACACTCCACATATGACATTACTCAACTCTTGTCTTTGGTATGGGTTTCTCAAATTCGGATGTGTTATTAGTCACACTTTTTTTTAGAATAGAATGAAACAAAAAACAAAATGTTGTGATTTTTGTTCCTTCAGAAAACCATACCAGAACTGAACTTTGTAGACAACTCATTTCCTCTCTTCAAACAACATTGGTATCAATGGCATAGCCCTCATTAATTTGGTTTTGATCATACCTTACATATCAAGTCCAGAAAGTTATGGTAAACAACATTCGATCAATACCTGTCAATATGGAATGTGGAGTCCAACGGGAGTCGGTTCTAAAGCTCTTCACTCAGTACACTGCTTCACTTTATACATACGCCGTTATCAGAACAGTCATCGTTTTCAATTCAGTTCATATCTTTTTTGTCCTCTGTTCAAAATAAATGTGTCTTGCAGTGATTAAACCTATTTAAAAAAGTAAATATAATACAGACATACATAAAAGATGAATGCATGTGATAAAACATTTCTTACACTAACACAAACTCGCACACGCACATACATACGCACATACATATACACACATACAAACACACACACTCATTCACACTCAATCTATTAAAGGATGTATGTTTTATTGTGATTGAAAAAATTGATTTTGCAGCAAATGGAAAAATGGTTCTACGGAAATTCCAAAATTTCATTTGTGAATGCATATAAAAACTTGGATATCTCATCATCATCATCATCATCAGTCCCGTGACCTTGGCGGTCGTGGAGGAGACACGAAAGACGATGCCGTGGTAAGCCTCCTCCATCCATCTCGGTCCTCGGCCCTGCGCAGTAGTGCTGAGTCATTTATCCTGGTCCATTCTCTGATGTTGTCCATCCATGACTTGTTCTGTCTTCCCCTCTTTCTGCCACCTTCAAGTGTTCCCTGCAGTACCGTTTTTAGCAGAGTGTTGTGGGGGTGACGTGGCGAACCATGTCAGCTTTTTTTCTTGACGGGTGAAAAGGGGGTTTTTGGCCCCCAGCGTGTTTTTTTGGGGCTCTTGACAAATTCATTTCTTTCGTTGTCCCCGGAATCCCCAGCGTTTTCTGAGCATTTTGTTTAAATTCCCGCTTTGCTTTGTTTTTCAGAGACAAGTCAGGTTTCACCCCGTACGAGGGGATATTTGAATTAGGGATTGAAACTTTTTTTTGTTTAAAAACTGTTTTTTTTCTTTTCCCATATGATGGGATTTTGGGAGGGAAGATTTCCCCATGGATTGTTGTTTGATTTTTGTGAGCCGTCCTTTTTGGAGTGAGCACCGGGGGATTTAAAAGGTTACCCCCCTCCAGCTGCGGGCCCCTTGTGAAAATTTTTAAAGGGGGATTCTTGTGCTTTTAAATACTTTACTTTTCCCGAGCTCCCCCCTCCCATAAACCCAGTCTGTGTTATTTCCGCCCATGAGGTCAATGATGGGCAAACCGAAGTTTTGAGGGGTCTGCCGCCAATAGAGGGTTTTAGAGTGGAATATGGGGGGCCCTTTTCCAAAATGTTTTCCAAGAAAATTAAACGGAAAGGAAAAAAACAGGACCTTGTCGGCCCCCAATTTGGTTATGAAGTGTCTCCGCCTGTTTTTCAAAAGGACGCACTGCTTGCGGGTTGTAAGTGTTGAATGGTTTGCACATCCTTCTTCAATGAAACATTTGGGGATGCCGGGCCTTGTGTTTCTTGTAAAAACCCTTCTTAAAGTCGAAAAGTTGGGGAAAACGGTCCCCTTGATGTTAAATGTTTGCCCATCAGATTTGGCAGTTAAAAACTTTCGATTGTGCCCCTCCCTGCCCTGAAAAGCTTGTTTTTGTAGGTGTTCTTTCCTTTTTTGAGTCAATAAAATTCTTTGAGCATATTTGCGGCGTGTTGATGAGGCTGATTGTTTTATAGTTTTGGCATTGGGTAAATTCCCCTTTTTGGGCAGGGGGTTTTTTGAGTGATTTGTCCTTTGGTGGCCATGTTTTGTTCCCAAATTTTTTGAAGTAGCTGTAAAATGTGTGATAACGTTTCCCACCATGCTTGAGAGCTTGCTTATTTTCCTTTCCTGGGGGGTTTTATGGTAAATGCGTTTTGGTTTTCCCCTTTTTCCCCCAGATAGGAAATGGGATCTTTTTTCCCCCTCTTTAATGCTTTTTTTTGGTTGGATTTGGGAAAGTTTTTATTTCTGGGAATTCTAAGAATGTTAATTTTTGGGGGCTTCTTAAGGAGGGGTTTAAGAGTGTTTAATACTAGATTTGTTTGAGGGTTTTTGTGAGTTTTTCAGGGTTTTTTGTAAATTTTTTTTTTAGTTTTCCCCCTTTATGTTTTTTATTCTTTTTACCTTACATGATCACTTATCTTGGCCTTTAAAATGATTTTTAAAGATTTTGGCCTCCGGGATTCTTTGAGTTGGAAGACCGGGTTTTTTCAGTGCTTTCTTGATTCGAGGTCCAAGATGTCTTTGGAGTCCCTGGTGGTTTTATTTCTATAACGACCGATACTCCCCTGTGTTTTTTCCGGTGCTCATTAAAATTGTTGTGAGGTCATTGTGTCTTGTCCAGGAGGGGTTTAAACCGCAAAAAAGCCGCCAAGCTTGCTTGGAAGATCTCCCTTTACCTGATCTTTAGTTGTCCCCGTCAAATTTTTAAATGGGTTTTGCGGCTGCTTGTTTTCTTCGCTTCTTTTGAATAAAACAGCAAGGAAATTTTGGGGCGCTGCCTATGTAGCTCCAGGGTAGGGTTTTTCGATTGTTGATGCTGGATTTTAAGGCTGTGGTGTTAAGATGAAGTCTATTTGGTTATGGATTTTGCCGTTTGGCGAATGCCAGGTTGTCCTCCTTGACTGCTTGTGGGGATAGAGGGTATTGGGAATAGTAAGTCTGTGGGTGCAGGCAAACTCCAGCAGACGTAGTCCCCTGTCGCTGGTTTCTCCAGTTCCAAACTGACCAACTGTTCCGGCCCATTTGTTGTAAGAGTCAGGACCTACTTTGGCGTTAAAATCCCCTTGAATGATGATTATGTTTTTCTTGGGTATCTTCATAATGATCTCTCCAAGATTTTCGTAAAATTCTTCTACTTCTTCATCTGCATAGTCAGATGATGGTGCATAGATTTGTATGATGGTATGCTCTTGGCTTTGGGCCCACACCTGGGTGTGATATCCTGCTGGAAGCTGGTGTACAGCTGATAATGCACCTCACTACTTCCTTTCTGATATTAAAATGCCACTCCATGTTAATGATGAATCTTTGACCACTGTACCAAAATCTTATAGCCTTCTTCAGTCATTGTCTCAAACCCAAAAACAATGTCCCATCTCACTTCTCCTAGTCCAATAAGTCCCTTTTTTTAGCGGCAAGCTCATTACTCTAGTTCTTTGATTTTTCCACATGGTAGAGTGTACGGGGCGTTCCATGTACCAATGGTGATCTGTTTTCTAGGGAGCTTAAGTAATGTTTTAACTCCAGTAGCTGACTTGTCACTTCCTCCTTGGTGTTTATCAATGGAAGCGTGGTCGTTGGTAACCCGGGCCCCGACCGATCCGGTATCATTTTGGCTTTGGATTTGTCTTTCATGTCTTTTCTGTGGGCATAGGAATTCCCTTTGGGGGCCCTTCTCCTCTCCAAGTTCCTATTTTTTTTTTTCTATTGGGGTTTCCTCCCCAAAATGCGACAGGTTGTACTGGGTTACATGGATACCAGTACATAACCCAAAAACTTCTCTGACTTAGAGCGAAGGTTGTATAAACAGATTTTTTTTTGTTTAAGCAGCCATAATTTTTTGAGTTGCAAAATGGGCATCATAGCGAAATAGCGTAAATTTCCCATAATAAAAGCTTTTTGAAAACAAAAAACCTCAAACCTTTCTTGAAATAAATGTAACAAATTATTAGATTTAGCTGACTAAATGTAGATTTTTTTCTCTAAAAATAACAGTTCATTGAAAAGAAAAGGGAAGGTGAGAAAAAATTTTGATATTCCCATGTTAGATTTAAAAAAGAGGGTTTAAGTCTTTTTCATTTTTCTTGTCCGCACAGATATTTTAAAGAAAATATTTTCCCTGGAAATTTATGGCAGCCATTACTTAAATGATTTTGTCCTGTCCCAAAAAATAAAAAATTAAATAAAAAATCCCATGTATATCTTTTATCTTTAAAAAGGAGAAGTATTTGGCCCATAGCAAGAAAACAATGTAACGTGTGTTACATACTAAATTATAGTTGGTTAGAAAAAGATTTTTGGGGGT
This sequence comes from Rapana venosa, assembly GCA_028751875.1. Taxonomy (NCBI): domain Eukaryota; kingdom Metazoa; phylum Mollusca; class Gastropoda; order Neogastropoda; family Muricidae; genus Rapana; species Rapana venosa. The sequence continues at coordinate 1,984,449 of CM054154.1, read as the reverse complement.
TTTGAATATAACATTTTATGTGCGTCATTTTGTAAACCCATCAAACGAGCTAGGGCTTTTCTTAAATACATGGGTTCTCCCCCTTTCTCTCTCTCCCCTCTCCTCTCCTCCTCTCCCCCCTCCCCCTCTCTCTTTCTCTTGTGGTCTCCTCTCTTCTCTCTAGCAGGGTTTCTTGCCCCTTTTTGATTTGGGTCCCTCCTCCCACGTATGGAAGCTAGCAGCGATCCGTTTTCTGCCTGGACCCCCATGGCTGGGGTGAAAACAATCCTTTGGGGTTGCCCCAGACATGACCTGGGAGATGTCATGCCTAAACTCTTTTTCCCGGTGGCGTGAAAAAACCTCCTTGTTGTCCCCTTTTTCTTTTCTTGCCCCTGTTCAAAGAAACTGCATCTGTTTTTCCCCGGGACTTTGGTTTTTTCTGCAAATTTGGGCTCGGGGCCTTTTTTTCTTGGTAGAGGGGGTTTTCTGAAGGGGTTTTTCATCATGTAAAGGGGGGAGGCTGCTTACTCTGACAGCCTTGCCATGGGATAGAAGGCAATTTTTTCCCGACCCCAATGCCTCTACAGGCCCCTCGGGTTTTACAATTAGGGTAAAAGGGTAATTTGATGCCACTCTCCTTTGGGCATCTCGAAACTCCCGATTCCCCAATATGGCCCCTCTTTCTGACCATCAGAAGTGGCGATATGGGCCCTGGGTTTTCCTCTCCAAAACGTGGGCTTCAAATTCTATATGCTCTCGAATGTCTTTTTGTTTCCATTTTAAAAGGGGGTGTCATTGAAATATCAAAGCTACTTTGCAGCATCATTATTTTCCCATCAAGTTCTTGCACATTAATGAACTTCACATTGCATGTTTGGTAGCTTGTTCGTGGATTCCATTTCCCTTCAGTTCAGTTGTCAAAAATGACTCTCGGGTCCCCCCCGTAATTCTTGAATGTTTTGTTTCTGTTAAGAGTATTCCTTCAATATAAAATTTTCTTCAAAGAAGGAATTTCGGTATCCGGGTTTTTTGAAATTTTTCATTAATACTACTTTTTATGCCATTTGTGTGCTATTTTCCCTTTTGAATCTGTGAAAACCCGTCCACATTTCATTGAAATGGGGACTCATTAAAATTAAGTCAAAGGAAACCCCCAAAAAAGTATGAAATATAAACTATGAACCTTTCTAGGATACATATAAATATAAACAAGACAAAAAAGGGGAGAGAGAGAGCAGGGAACGAGAGTGTGGGTGGGTGGGTTTTCAAATAATTCCAATATATAATTCCAAAACAGTATGCACCCCATCAACACTATTTTAGATTTCCCTTTTTCAAATTATATGTCATGAAAAAGAAATAAATTTTCATATTTTCATCCATAAAATAAAACAAGAAAAAAAACAACAGAAGTCAAACCTATACATCTTGATGAGAAAAATATGGGTGAGAGATGGTGAGGGGGAAAGTGGTGTGGGTTGGTGTGTATTGGTGTTGTAGTGTGGGGGGGGGGAAGGGGGGGTACGGGGATAATACAAAATGTAAACTCACTAGACACGATTAACAAAAAACATTTTTAATTAACTATCAAATTAAATGTCATGATAATAAAATAAGTGTAATACCCATACCTCTATAATAAAAGGGGAAAAAAAGCAATAAAGTCATAAAAAAACTCACACTTTTTTAAAATAATAGAAAAAATTATTTTTTTTCCCGATAATGAAAATACCATGTGCTTTTTTACCTCCGTCCCCGTCCGTGGGGGCAATTTAAAAATGCACTAAATACTCATACTTTTTAAACAGAAAAGCAAGTGAAAAAACTTTTTTTTAAAGAAAAGAGAGAAAAATAAAAAAAAAAAAACAAAAATCCCACACAAAAGACAAAAAATCCCCATCCCCCCCCCTCCCCCAAAAAGGGAAAAACAAACAACAAACAAAAATCAAACAAAAAAAAACAACAAAACACCCTCCAAACAAAAACAAAAAAAGAAAAAAACAACACAAAAAAACAAATGAGGGGAAAAAAATAATAAAAACAACAACAACAAAAAAACCACCCTTTCCCCATTCAACCACAACACAACACACAACCCCCAAAACCCCAAAAACCCCACCACAACACACCACACACACCACATACCACATAATAAAACCCCAAAACAAAAACCAAACAAACAAAAAAAACCAAAAAAATCAACAACAAAAAAAAAGTAACAACTCAGCAAAAACAAAGAGGAGAAGAGAGAAAAGAGAGAGAGAAGAGAGAGAGAGAAGAAGAGAAGAGAGAGAGAGAGGAGAGAGAGAGAGAGAGAAACCAAACTTATGACTAAAATTGAACACTTTCAAAGGGTAGAATTACACAAGTTGTTACACGTGAAAATAAGTTTTAAAATAGGAGATTCACGGGAGCTCAAGTAAGTCAACAAGTCCAAAAAAACATTGAAAAATCAAAAAGTATGCCCTTTTTAAATACCAACAACAAGAGAAGGAGAGAGGAGAAAGAGAAAGAGAGAAGGGGAAAGAGAGAGAGAGAGAAGAGAGAGAGAGAGAGAGAGGGGGAGAGAGAGAGAGAAAACCTGAACCCCCCCCCCTAAAATTTTTAATTGCATAATACAATCAATTGATTTGGGGAAAGCTACGTAAAAGCATCATAAACCAAAAGTAACATTCAATACATTTCTGCGTTTTCATATAAGCCACTTCTAAGGTCAATTAAATTGTTTTCCTTAATTTGCTTGGTTAGTTTATAAAAACAGATTACTGTACATACAAAAATAGAACTTGTTCCATACTTAGGGTTTTCTATTACAATAAAATTTTTTTTTGTTTTAAATTTTTGTTTTTTGACTTAAAATTCTCACATTAAGTAATTATCTTTTTCTTCTTTTTATTTTTTAACCAAATTTTTAAATATTTTGTCTTTCTTTGTCATTTTGTTTAGTCTTAACCAAAAACGTTCATATTCATAATGCATATTTTTTTCCTGCAGTTTGTGCATACGGAGAACCAATTTTCAAATAAGAAAGTTGAGAAAAAAAAAACAAAACAAACACACAACACAATCACAGAGTACTTTAAAATCATATCAAACCAAAACTCTCTAATATGAGAAAACGGTAAAGACTTTTTATAGCTAGTATTGAGTAGTTTCATAACCAGATATTGATATGAAAAACAAATACTTCACAATAAATTACCCTGAATTTTCTATTCGAGGTGTTTGCTGATTTTGAAAAAAATACAAAAAAGGGTACCCACAATCAGTAGTAAGCACACCCCAAAGAAGTGCAGACAAAACTCAATTTTTAAAGATTTTCTTCCGTCTGTTGATTGCATGGATCACATTTTTGAAAATTATTGTGTGGATGGGGTTTGTGGCTCTTGCAAAAGTGCAGAGGAAGTCTTTCGTTTCCCTTTTTAAAAATTTTTAAGTCTTAAGTCATTACATGGGACAGGCAAAAAAAAAAGTGCTTTTCATTTTCAGTATTTTTTTTTTTACAAAAGGGGAAGCTTTTTTCATTTTAGAACCCTTATAGCGTGTCATTTGTTAGTGGGGAAACATTAAACAGAACATGAGAAATGGCACACGGAAACAATAAATCAATACTAGAATTTAGGCTCTTTTTTTCAAAAAGGGTCTTGAATGACTTTAAGGTTGATATCTACTACGTTCCCCGAAAGTACCTTCCATTCCCTGAATAAACAAACCCACAACCCGTTTCAAAATATCAAAAATTTTTTTTTACTTTCCCCAACCCCCTTTTCGAAACCCAAAACAATATTAAAACCAGCATACATAAGATTTATCTCATTTTTGATACCTAGAACTTCCCAATATGTCTATGTAATAACATTTGATGGCCCTTTTTTGGTAACTTTCTTATTCTTTTCTAATAATCTAAACCCAATTTTGGGCGGGGTAACGAAATAATTTTACTAGAGTGGTACCTACCCAAACCCCATATACCTTTTTATGGGTGTCTTGGTTGGCCTCCTAAAACCTTTTAATGCACACTGTGCACTTTTTTTGGTCAACCGTTTTTCCCCCTATTTTTTGCGGGTATGCAAAATTGGTTGTATTTTTTTTACGAAGATTTTTAAGTACGTTTTTTTGTGTCATTCTTTTTAATTTTTTAAATACTTATTTAACTGAACATGCCTTTTTTTTCCTTTTGTTGTTAAAAGCGTGTACCATTTTTAGCATGCCATTGTTGAAATTTAATCCCAAATAAAAATAGCTTTTAACTACTTCAAATCTATATATTTTTAAACCACCCCCATGTTTCCCTAAAAAATCCCCTCTTTTAAAACCGACCTTTTTTTGTTCAATGTTTTTCTTTTTTTTAATTTCACAACAGTTTTTAAAATACAACGATTCTGTAACCCACTTGGGTTGTGCCCATCTTGCAAATAATAAAATAAAAAATTCCATGTATCGGGAAAAATTGTACCCCTGTTTACCGTTTTTTTCATTAGGCATCTGGTTTATGAAAATGAAAAATAGTGTCGGGCTGAGCACAGCCCCTGCCCTCTCCAATGGGGAGTCAAAAAATTTCGGGTTTAATTTAAATTTGCACGTACACTGATTTTAATGACTTTTATAGCTTTAAGGGGGCAAAGAATTTGCCTTTTTCCCCTTTATTTTATCCTGCAATTTACCTGTGAACAGAATCAAAGCCTTTTTAAAAATCAAAAAAAAGAACATAAATTTTCTACCTTTTTTATCAGTGGTTTATGACAGCAAATAACGTGAATATTGATCAACTGTAAATTTTTTCTTTTAAAATCCTGCTTTGCATTTTGAAAATTTAAGTTTTGACTTCTAACCATGTATAGCGCCTGTTCAATATTAAATAAACATTGAGATATTTTGCTTAGGGGATAGTTCCTCGTTTATCTACATCATTTGAATTTCCTTTTTTATGTAATGGTATTATTATTGCCTTTGAAGAGAGAGAGAAGAGAGAGGAGAGAGAGAGAGAGAGAGAGAGAGAGAATAAATTAATTGCATACGGTCTTAGGCCAAATCAGAGAAGAAGAGAAGGAGAGGAGAGAGGAGAGAAGAGAGAGAGAGAAGGGGAGAGAGAAGAGAGAACTTGAACCGAACAGTTTTAATATTACATTTGGGCCCTTTGCCCAAACACAAGTTTTTGGGGGAAAAGGGGAAAACCAAAAATATTGGGATGCAAATTTTTGATCGCCATGGAAAACAACCAAAACCTTTGAGGGTATATCTCGAACAAGGGTTTGCATTTTTATACAATTCATTCATACTGCCCCCAATATTTTAGCAGAACATCAAAATCAGAACATCAAAATGAAACATTACAATTCAGATCTGCATAACATGAATACAAAGCTTTAACACAACCCCTTAACGATTTTTTGCAAGCTTTTTTCCTTCATTGATAAAATGAAAAATATATTGGGATAGATAAACAAAGTTCCTTTTTGATGTTATAACAAAACGCAAGGGAAATTTTCTACAGATATAAAAAGTTACCCTTAATCTGGTACATTGGCAATCGAACAAAAAAGGCTCGTTTTCGATTTTTGTTTTACAAAATGGAAGAACTTCTCTTGACTTTAAACTGTATCTATGGACTTTTTTTCATAAGGGGAAAAAACATTTAATCTAGCCTTTAATAGAAAACCAAAAACAGTAAGTATCTGTAAAGTCAATGTATCCTTTTTTTAAAAGATAGTTTTGAATGATCTAAAATTTTTTCTACATCTCTTTTCTTTTAAAGGTTCCATCCCTTTTCTTGAGTGAACATGCCCTACTAATCTTTGTTAAAATACACGTTAAAAAGATTTTTTTATCCCCCCAACCTTGTTGTAACCATACAAAAAAAATCCTTTTCGCACAAAATTTTCTCTTTTTTTTGATACCCGCATTCTTTTCCCTTTTTTATCTATTTCCAATCTTTTGGTGGGCACTTTTTGGCAACGTTTGGAATTTTTTTATTTGTAGAATTTAAAAACCTTTTTAATAACTTATATAAGAATTTAATATAAAGAGGATACCAACCCAAATAACATACCAATTTTTATGGGTTTCTTTTGGAACCCAAAAAACCCCTTTACTTGGAATGGAACTTTTAAATAGGTCCCTTTAACTTAAACCCCATATTTCTGAAGCATAAACAAAATAGGGTGAACTTTAACATCAAAAAACCTTAAAAAAAAATGCTTGCATCATTTCCTTAACATTAAATGCTTTTTATTTTAAAGGGGCGCTTTTTTACCTTTATTTTTGTTTCTCGTGCCAAACTTGTTCATTTTTTTTTAAAAGTGAAACCTAAAAACATTTTTGATTAACTACGTCCAGCTTAAAACCCTTTTAAAAACCCTTTTTTATGTTTTGCTAAAAATCCCCCTTTTTTTAAATCCATGACCCTTTGTTTTTTTTAATATTAAAAATTTTTAAATGCATGTTATCACAATAAACCGTGATGCTGCAAATTTTCCACTATCCTTCTTTTAAAAATTTCTAATACTCTGGTCCTTCAGTTCTCGAGGTCAAATTTGATCCTGATGTTGTTGTTATGATTTTTTTTTAGATGTATCGGAAAGTCACATCACAAATCAGATCACTCCCTATGTCTGCTCCTGGAAAACTTTGTGTCGGCGATGTTAACGCTAACTGAAACCCCTTTTTCACCCTGATGTAATCTATTTGGTTGTGGTGTTCTCCATTTGGGGTTTTGTTTTTTCTGGTTTTTTTGTGTGGGGGCCCAAAGGGATTAAATAGCTGGGGGGGTGGTTGTTTCTGGGAAACTCCAGGGCTCAAGCCTCTTTTTTTTGTTGTTATTCAATGTGGCCCACAAAAGCCCTCCCGTCTTTCCATGCTCTTTTTCCTCCTTGGCGTTCAGTCAACTTGCACAACAGGGTCTTTCTTGGGAGTTTTTCAAACCCCTTGAGCTTGTCAAAAATTCTTTTACGGTTCACTTGCATATCATTAGGGGGTAGCCGCTATAGTTATGTTGAAGGGGGTTGCTCTCAGGTGGGTGGTAATAAGTTGCTGGACCAGGCTGACACTCAGACGGTGTTTACGGTTTTCTTGTGAACGAGAAACCCCACCCTGTTTATGTTTATCCTGTTTTTTCCCCTGTGTTAAATTTTTTGGTCTCCGGGGCGTTGTTTTTCCAATGTTTTCAAATGCTTCGCCAGACCCAAATTGCCATGAATCTGGACATTATTTTCAGTTCTTTCCCCTTTTGCCCGCCCTTATGTCCGTACTTTTCCCGGCCAAAATGGTGTTTTTTCTGGGACGAATTTTTCTGGTTTTACAAACATAGCATACTTTTGACTCTGTCCTGAGACAATAAAGGCGCGGTCTTTGGAACCCGGCGACGACCGATCCGGATGAGATTCTGGCGTCTTTTTCATGGAAGTATCTTGGGGAAAAACAAACCTGGGGGGCCCATCCCTCCAGGTCGGATTTTTGATTGGGTTTTCTCCCCCATGTGGCATGGGAAATGGTTAATGGGTTTCCAGTCAAGGGATCCCTGACCCGACACACGTGATAGACTAGATAAGATCACTGACGAATAGTTTCAATCAGCAGTGACTGAAAACAAACGAGTTTTGGGAAACGCCGACCATCAAAAAACCCGGGCCCCCAACTCCACAACTTGGACAAGCGTAGAGAGTTGAAGAAAAAAAAAATGAAACAAAAGAAAGAGCAAACAATAGGGGCAGTCAAAAAAAAGAATAGGAAGCCATGACGGGGCAAAAGAAAATGATCGGGAACATGCCAAACATTGAAGAGAACATCAAAAAAAACAAAGCAAGAAAGCAATCAGCTGGTGAAAGACCTGACTAGCACGAAAAGAGAAAAGGTTAACAACCCAAGACAAAAATGGGAAGTGTCTCACTGACGACCAGGATATTCTGAACAGATGGACAGAATACTGCTCCGACCTGTATAACTATAGAACCGCAGAAGATCCAGAAATCCTTAATGTACCCGAAAGCAAAGACACAGACAGTCACCCTATCCTCCGAAAAGAAGTCGAAACAGCAGTCAGATCGATGAAAAAGGGAAAGTCAGTAGGGGCTGACAACATTCCAGCTGAGTTGGTCCAAGCTGGAGGGGAAGCCATGATCAGCACCCTACTAAGAATCTGCAACAAGATCTGGCAGACAGGAAAATGGCCAACACCATGGACACAGTCACTCATCATCACCATCCCTAAGAAAGGAAATCTACAACAATGCCATAATTACCGTACAATCAGCCTCATATGCCACCCAAGCAACGTCATGCTGCAGATAATATTGAAAAGACTGAAGCCACAAGCAGAGACCATCATTGCTGAGGAACAAGCAGGTTTCAGAGCAGGGCGCAGCACAACAGAACAGATATTCAACCTCACAATACTATGTGAGCGGTACCTTAAAACATCAACAAGCCTTTACCACGTTTTATCGTTTTTTAAAAGAACATTTGACAGGGTGGGCATCACTTTTTTGGAAACCTGATTTGTACACACAATGCAAACCTGTCAATCATCAAATGGGGTGACAGCGAGGCCACCGTCCCCGTGTACACAAAAAACAACTTTGGAGAAGGGTTTTTCGAGCAACAGTTGGAGTAAGCGGAAAGCTACTCCACCCACTCTTTTCACTTTTCCTTGAGAAATCATGGCTGATGCCGGGAACATCTAAAGGATCATCGCATTGGGGGCGAACGATCAAAACTCCGCTTTGCAGATGACATTGAGGAATAGCAGGACAGAAAAAGAGCTTGCCGCCTAACAGAAACTTAAAAGGGCCCCTCCAAAAACATACGGCAAAAATCATGCAGAGAAGGCCAAACTGATACAAAAAAAACACCAACCTTAAGCACTAAATCGGGGGTTAATGCCAGAAGGGAAAAATTTTAAAACTTCAAGTACCCGGGGCCATTGTATCCCGGGATCCAAGCCCGAAGGTATGCAGGACTGCACAGACAATAAAAGCTTTGTCAAAAAAAAACACCCCTCTGGGGAGATAAGAATACTACTTATTTCCAAACATAATGCCCCTGTCATTCCTTTTTCGTATGCCCGGAATCTGGGCCCTGACTGCAGATTTTTGGGGAGAAGAGACAGGCGGGGAATGAAGGCTTTGGAACTCCCTTGGCACCCTTTCAAAGACCCCATAAAAAACGAAAGCGGCTAACAAAACCAAAACCATTGGGCCATAAACCTTTTAACGATCGTGAAAAAGCGTAAACTTTAAAAGGGATGGGCAGTAACAAGATCCCCGGAAAAAAAAAACAGGGAAGACGAAGGGGGGAAAGAAAAAGACCCAAAAAAGACGGAGGAAAAAACAAATCGGCCAAAAAACTCCAAAACCCGAAAAGGCAAACGAAAAGGGAATTTAAGAGGGGGGGGTTTTTGGGGGGCCCCCCCGGCCGCGACTCGGACGGGAAGAAAAAAAGGAAGAAACGGGGGAAACCAAAAGGGCCACCAAAAGAAAGGGCGCAAAAAAAATTTTTAAAAAAAAAAAAGGCGAGGGCCCCAGCGCCCAAAACAAAACCCAAGAGAGAACGAAACAAGGGGGCCCCCCTTTGCAACCCGGGACCAAAAAAACAACAAATCACAAACCGCGGGCCCCAACGAAAACAAAGGGGGAAGACAAAGACACCCCAAGGGGCAAACAAAAGGAGCGCCCCGGGCCGAGCTCAAAAGCCCCAAAGGGGCCCGACAAACGAAACGAAGGGGGGAAAACACGGGGAAGAAAAAAACCGTGACACGGGAACAAACACCCCCCCCCGGGGAACGGAAGGGGGAAAAACAAAGAGCAGCGGGAAAACCCGCCCCTGTAATTGTCTGCATTTTAAACCCTTTATTATAAATTGGGTTTTTACAAGCCTTGACCCAAAATGAGTAAAACCCCCTTTCTGATTATTGTATTTAAAGTTTATACGAAAGTTATTAAACCCACTTCACCATTTTTTTAAAATTTCAGCCATAAATTTCCCCCAAATTCCACGGCTTTTTTCCCCACTTTAATTATTTACAGCTCACTACTTTTTTTCAGATATCCTTTGTTGAGTTCTTTTCCCCTCTCTTCAACAAATTAACATCTATATTTGCTGCTGATTAAAGGGAATTTTCACTAATTGAAACACACTTTTAAATGATTTACCCATTGAAGTTTTTAATTATTTTTAGGTTTCCTTTTCATTTCGCCCATACTTCAATTCTTTCCAAAAAATGCTGAGTTAAAATACTTGTAGTGAAACTCACTTTTAGCTTTTGATTCTTTCTTTTGATTTTAAAAAATTTTTATACTTTTTTCGTGTTACATACAGAATCTGTTTCATCATTTTTTTTTTTCTAAAATAATTTAAAACTTTTTTAGTTTTTTTTTTCTTTATAGCATCAATAAAAACCATTCTGACTGCTTTCTCCTCTCTTAAATTTTCCTACATGCATTTGGGTGGTCTTTTAAACTGGACAAAAAGATCAAAACCCCTTATCACATACGTTGATAAATCATAGCCATTTAAATTTTTTGAATTATTTACACAATGTCTAATGAATCCCCCTTTCTTATCCAATTCCAGACAAGTTTTTCTGTATCAGTATTTGCTCTTTTCTCTCTTTTTTTATTCAATTATGCCATCTTCCATTAATCGTCATAATTTTTGGTAAAAATCGACCATCCGTTTTTATATCAATGGCAACAATTTTTACAGTTAAAAAAAACTTGAAGAAAAAACAAATAATCAACCATACTGGCTCCTAAAATGAATATATGTAAAACCACATCAATTTTTGATTGAACAGATTATTCATAAAACTAAAACGAACAATTACATCAAATCTTTTAAATTTTCAGAAAAAACAAAGTACTACTTTCTGAAGTTCTTAAGCCACTCTATAAAATCCTCTTTTTTTCCCCCACATTACTCTTCTTGGATCTGTGAAGGGAAGCCCTCGCCTTCCATCCCAACCACTCTGAAATTCCCTTTTATATTTTCGCATTTTTTTCTGACAAAATCCGTAACACCGTTCCAGATTGGATCGAACCCCTTTCCCCCTGTAGTTTGACTCCAAATTTTCGGTACTCCTCCCCTTTTTCATCCAACGTGAGAAAAAATTACACAATTGAAAGAAATGACTATAAAATCATCGACCCCGATCCCATACCCGCCTTTTTTGTACAGTGCCTACCACAACTTTTACCCGCTATCACGAAAATAGTGAACTCCTCTTTTTCAGGAAATGTCCCCTCATCTCTAAAAAATGCAATAGTTAACCCTTTCTCAAAAGCATGATTGACCCCAACATTCTGAAAAATTAAAGACCTGTTTCCAAACACCTTTCATCTTAAAGTCCTGAAAAAAGTTTTTAAAACCCAATTAAACCCCCTTTCTCCAAAAAGTTTCTTCCTGATTTCATCTCCATCGGAAACCAAGCACTGAAACTACCCTAGTCCCCACCCAAATACACTTTACTTGCTTCTGACTCGGGGAAAATCCCCTTTCACTATACTCACTTATCTCAGCCTTCAACACTTTGGCCTTCAATTCTTCTCTCCAGTTTCAAAAAAAATTCGTTTTTCGGGGACCGGGCCCCCTCCTGGGTTTAGTTCATACCCACTGACCGTTCCCGACAGTCGCAGTAAAAAAAAAATCAGTAATACTGCCCCAAACTTGAATTGGTGTCCCGCAGGGTCTTCTGGCCTTGTTCTTTTTATTCCTATCTGCTTCCATACATATAATAAACCGTCATCATATCAACCATTACTTTTATGCAGATGACTCTCAGTTTCAAAGTAGTGTTACCCCGAATATCCCCTTTCTCTCTTGAAAAAGATGGCCTACTGCTTTCAAGATATCCAAAACTGGATATACAAAACAAGTTCCAGTTAAACGCAGATAAAACCGAAGCCATGCTTGTAGGACCAAACACAAACTCTCTTCCATTACAACAACTTCAATTGAACTGGGCAATACATCAGTCCCTCTATCCACTTCCGTGAAGTATCTAGGGTGTCGTTATCGACAACACACTCTCTATAAAAAAAATTTCACCCCCCCAGACCTGTCAGTCGGGGCTACTATCAATTACGGCGTATTAGTGCAATTCGAAAGTACCTGTCCACTGATGCAACAGCCAAACTTGTCACTCTCTCTCATTCTCTCACGTCTGGACAAATGCAATTCTCTTTTAACTAGTCTGCAAGCAACATCTATCCACTTCCCTTCAATGTATACAAAACTCCGCACTCACGACTAGTTCTCAAAATAAAAATCTGAGCACATTACCCCTCTCTTGCGATCCCTCCACTGGCTGCCTGTGCCACAGAGAGTAAGTTATAAGATCAGTACCCTCTGGTTACAAATTTCTCCACAAAACTGCACCCTCCTACCTATGTGAATGTCTTAACCTGTACACTCCTTCACGTTCCCTCCGCTCTACTGCAGATCCCTTTAAAGCCTACGAATCCCTAGATTCAACCAATCCACTTTTTGGCCGCCGTCATCTTCTATTTCTGGTCCATCCATCTTGAACACCTTCCTCTCTCTCTTCCGCCAGAAACCTAGTTATGACACTTTTAAATCCAGCCTCAAGACATATTTATTTCAAACGTAAGACCTCCCCCTCCTGTTTCATATCTAAACCATGTTCTATCACCCTGCTAAAGTATAACGGCCTGTGCGAGTGAAATGTGTGCTTTTAAAAAAACATTTGACTATCGTAATTCGCACCATGTTTGTAAATATCTGTTTGTTTAAATTTTGTTTATTTATCATCGATTGTATGACTGTGTAAGATTGGTTGAATGCATGCGCTTTGATTTGTCTTTGCAAGATATACGCTATAAAAGTTTCCATTTATGTAGTAGTAGTATAGTAGTAGTAGTAGTAGTATATATTTCAAGAAGTTGTGTACCAAATACGTTTGTATTGTTACCTTGAGAATTCCTCAAAAAATCATCATGGAAAGAGTCTGTTACATCAAAATCGAAATAATCATCAAAAGAGAGAGAGAGAGAAAAGAGAGAGAGAGAGAGAGAGAGAGAGAAGAGAGTGGGGGTGTTGGGGTGTGTGTGTGTGTGTGTGTGTGTGTGTGTGTGGGGTGTGGTGTGTGGGGTGTGTGTTTTTTCAGAGAGGGTTTACTAAATATATAATTCTCAAAACAGTACAATCGATTCACCTTCTAAACACTTTTTTTTGATTATTCATACAAAAAATATGTTATGATAAAAAAAATAATCTTAAAAAAAAACCACAAAAAAACCCCAACTCAATACCCATAAAACCCTCACACAATAAAAACAAAGAAGTAAAAAAAAAAAAGAAAAAAACAAACAACAACCAGCCAGATCTATAAGGTCATAGTGAGAGAGAGAGAAGGAGAGAGAGAGAGAGAGAGGGGAGAGAGAGAGAGGGGAGGGGAGAGAAAAGAAGAGAGAGAGAGTGTGTGTGTGTTGTGTGTGTGTTGGTGTGTGTGTGTGTGGGGTGTGTGTGTGTGTGTGTGTGTGTGTGTGTGTGTGTGTGTTTCAGTGATAACTCTAAATATATAATTCTCAAAACTGTGCACGATCAGCGTCATCACTTAAATTTTTATTATACTTATGCAGATTAAATGTCAAAATAATGAAATAAACTCATACCCCTATACTCATACAAAAAAAACAGGGGAAAGGAAAAAAGGGGGGGGGATACAAGCCAATTTTAAAAGGTCAGAGAGAGAGAGAGAGAGAGGGGAGAGAGAGAGAGGGAGAGGGAGAGAGAGAGAGAAATGAGAGAGAGGAGAGAGAGAAAAGAGAGAGAGAAGAGAGAGAGAGAGAGAGGTGTGTGTTTTGTGTTTCAAGGATAATACTAAATTTATAATTCTCAATACAGCACAGGATCACCATCAATATTCTTTTCGAATATACTCGTACAAATTGAACGCCATGAAAGAGAAATAAGCCCTACATCAATACACTCTTACAATAAGGAGAAAAAAATCGCTAAAGTCATAAAATGAACATCTATACACTGTAAGTAAAGAGAGAGAGAGAGAGGGGGGGGGGAAGAAATGAGAGAGAGTGGGAGAGAGGGGGGGAGTGTGTGTGTGGTGTGTGTGTGTGGTGTGTGTGTGTGTGTGTGTGTGTGTGTGTGTGTGTGTGTGTGTGGTGTGTGCGTTGCGTGTGTGTTTGGTGTGTGTGTGTGTGTGTGGGGGGTGTGTGTGTGTGTGTGTGTTTTTTAGATTTAATGCTTTTTGTTTGTAAACAAAAAAGACAGAAAAAAAATACTGAATATCATTATCAAACAGCACATCATCACTGTCAACACTCTTTTTTATTATACCCGAACAGATTAACACGTATTATTGTTATGATAGATATCTTTCTTATAACTATAGTGTAGTTAAAAAATAATTAAAATTTTTTTTTTAAAAAGCTTACACTTTGCTAAACTCACTTTTTCAACAACAATGAAAATTTGAAGGGGAAGAGAGAGAGAGAAGAGAGAGAGAGAGAGAGAGGAGAGAGAGAGAGAGAGAGAGAGAGACAGAGAGACAGAGAGACAGAGAGACAGAGAGAGACAGAGAGAGACAGAGACACAGAGAGAGCGAGAGAAAGAGAAGAGAGAGAGGACAACAGTCTGATATACATACAGGTAAAGGGAAGGGCAGATAGGTAGGATGGAAAGGGCAGATACGTGAGGGAGGATATGCAACTTTGTTTTGAGGCTATGGACTATGGTTTGTTATTGTTGATGTATCAAGTGAGTTGATTATTGAGTTTTGTAGATTGTTATTGATTGATGTTGTTTAACTGAATCAGGAAGGAAGTTTCACAGCATAGGGCCTGAGTAAAGTAGACTAGATTTGAATAAGTCTATTCTCGAAATAGGGACACTGGGCTTTATAGTATTTCAAATTTGGGTTTTAAAGGGGAATTTGTCTTTTAAGTATGATGGAACGGTTCCTGTCATGATCTTAAAACATCATGACTCCTTTGTTAATTTTAGTCGTTGGTGTAAGGAGAATATTTAATTGAGTATAGTCAGCTTCTAATAAGCTTGTCTTTTTTAAAAGGACCAGTTTGAGAGCACTTTTGTACAGACTCAGTAACGATTTCATAGTGTTTGCACTACAGAATCCCACAGGGTAGAAGCATAGTCTATTGAGGATTGTATATAAGATTGGAAAAATTATTTTTCCTTGAATGAAAGTCAAAAAAGAGCTTGATTTTAGAAAGATGGTATACCCTTTGAGAGATGTATTTGCATAGTTGAGATATGTGGTAGAACCAACTGAGATTTCATCAAATTTTACCCCAAAAACCCTTGTGGTGATAGGTTTGTTTTAATTACTTCTTTTTCTAATCTTGATGGGAGGGAATTTGTGGGTTAAGTTTTTTACGCTTTTGTCTAGTGGTAATAAGCAAAGCATTTTGTTTTTGGGGGGTATAGACATTTTGGGTTTTGTTCGGTCCATTCAATAAGAGAGAGAGAGAGGGAATGAGAGAGAGAGAGAGAGAGAGAGAGAGAGAGAGAGATAGAGAGAAGAGAGAGAGAGAGAGAGAGAGAGAGAGAGAGAGAGAGAACTCAGAACTCAGAAAATTAATGTATCTCAGCTTTAGGCCATAATACATGGGTTTGGGGTAGAAGAAATTGAAAAAAGCCACAAGTGTTTCAAAAACCGATAACATACACAGTACCAAGCTCACTTTCAGTGAAAGAAATAATGAAGGAAAAGCACAAATACATAAAAATCGATATGTATCAAACAATTCACTATTTTGATCTAAATGTACTTCCTTATGCTGGATAAAATCAATATCATATATAGTTTTTCAAAATCATAACTGAACTTGACCATATCTTCGTTTGTGAGGTAAATATCCTAATACAACAAACTTTTTCTCTTACTGATGGCGTGGAATATATATCTAGACAGGCAGCGATTTTTACTACTGTTTTCTGCTTTAAGTAGATCATGCAAAGGTGTATCAACACAATCAAAGGAAATGCTTTTCATCTACAACTTTGGGTTTACAAAATGGACATTGTTTCTTCTGATTCTGTCCACTATATCGATGTACATTGTTGTTGAGTGGTAAAACATTACATCTCACCTGTGACACAGCAACTCTAAAGCAGTAGGTATCTAAGTGTAGAAGATATTCTTCTTTAGCAAATATTGTTTTGAAACACCTGTAACTGTCATATCTGTCTCGGTCTCTATTGTACTATACCATTCCTGGATAAACATATCAACTATCTTTGCCTAAACAGATGTAAGAATACCTTGGGCTCACCAAACCCTGTTGAGGCATACAAAGCTGAATCCTGCATCACATAAAATTTGTCTAATCATAGAAACCCAACAGTTCTTCCCAGATATATCCATGTCAAGCAACATTTGATAAGCATTTATATGGTAGTCTGTTAGAATTCATTTGTAGTATTTATCCAATATCTAAGAGTATTTATACATGAGTGGTGTATAGAGGATAACGACCCAGCTCACCATATTCATTTTATTTGGAGTTTTCAAAAGGTACACCCAAAATCTCTTGCAAGCCATCATTTTGTACTTTCTCTATATGTTCCAATTTATGTAACCCCCATATCTCTGATGAATATAGTAAGATTGGCTGTATTTTCATGTCAAAGATCTTGAAAAATGTTTCAACGTTAATTTCTTTATATTTATGAAAAACCCTACTTAATTCTACAACAGCTTTCTTTCCCTTGGTCACGAGATGATCTGTGCCCAGCTTAGCACTAAGTTTCGTGGTAAAGTTAAACCCTAAATATCAACACTTATTTACGACTTCTTATTTGAAATTATCGTAAACCCACTGGTCATTTTTCCCAAGAAAACCTCTTTTTCTAAAGACCATTACTTTACTTTTATCCGAATTGACATTTAATTGCAAATAATCACAACATGATTTCAATACATTCAATTGGTTTTGTAAACCTCCAGGAGTTGTTGAAATAAGAGCCACATCATCTGCAAAGAGTAAAATAAAGATTTCCATGATATCTGGTACTAGTTGTATTCCATGTTAGAGAGAGAGAGAGAGAGAGAGAGAGAGAGAGAGAGAGAGAGAGAGAGAGAGAGAGAGAGAGGACAGTGTCTGACAGACAAACAGGTGAAGGGAAAGGGCGAGGCAGATAGGTAAGATGGAAAGGGCAGATAGGTAAGGGAGGATATGCAACTTTGTTTTTAAGACTATGGACTGTGGTTTGCTATTGTTGATGTATCAAGTGAGTTGATAATTGAATTTTGTAGATTGTTATTGATTGATGTTGTTTAACTGAATCAGGAAGGGAGTTCCACAGCATAGGGCCTGTGTAAAGTAGACTAGATTTGAATAAGTCTAATCTTGGAATTGGGACACTAGGCTTTATAGTATTTCTGGATTGGTTTAGGAGGATTTTGTCTTTTAAGTATGGTGGAACAGTTCCTGTCATGATCTTGAACATCATGACTCCTTTGTTATATTTTTATCGTCTGTGTAAGGGGAGAATATTTCAATTGGGTATAGTCAGCTTCTAATAATCTTGTCTTTTTTAAAAGAACCAGTTTGAGAGCACGTTTATACAGACTCAGTAGCGGTTTCATAGTGTTTGCACTAGCAGAATCCCACAGGGTAGAAGCATAGTCTATTGAGGATTGTATATAAGATTGGAAGAATAGTTTCCTTGAATGAAATCAAGAAAGTGCTTGATTTTAGAAAGTTGGTATACTCTTTGGGACATGTAGTAGCATAGTTGAGATATGTGGTATAACCAACTGAGATTTCCATCAATTGTTACCCCTAGAACTTTGTGGTGATAGGTTTGTTCAATTGCTTCCTTTTTAATTTCGATCCGAGTATGTTTATGGGTTAAGTTTTGATGCTTTTTTCATGTGGTAATAAGCATGCATTTTGTATTTTGGGGGGTATATAGACATGTGGTTTAGTTCGGTCCATTAAATTATCTGATTAACGCCTTTTTGTAATGCGTTTGCTAGAGAGTCAAGGTCATTGTGACTCGTATGAATAGTTGTGTCATCAGCAAATAGTTCACATTTGGATTTGGTGTGAAGAGGGAGGTTGTTTATGTATAATGAGAAGAGAATAGGACCTAGTATGGATTCTTGTGTTATTCCATAATTGGTGGTTTGTAGTTTGGATGTAGTTGTACCTATTGACACACTGTTGCCTGTTTTCTAGATAGGAAGCAGGTAGTTCTAAGGTATTGGTAGAGAAATGGTGCAGGTCTAGCTTCCTTTTTATGAGAAGTGTGTGCTAAATTGTGTCAAAAGCTTTATTTGGATCTACAAATAGTACTCCACAAAATTTATTGTCATTAATGTTTGATAAACAGTTGTCTATGACACTAATCAGTGCAGTATGACATGAGTGATTTTGTCTAAATCCAGACTGATTAGGGTGAATTAAATTGGTAGTATCTAAATGACGGACTATGTGTTTGTTTATGTTTTTCCAAGGGCTATGAAAGGATAGATATGATGGAAATTGGTCTATGGTTTGAAGGGTCTGAAGTGTCACCAGACTTGTAGATTTGGATTACTTTTGCTGTTTAGAAGGCATTTGGTAAATGTTTTTTTTCTTCTAAAGACAAAGGTTAAATATATATGTTAGATTGTCTGTGATAACTGGCGGTGATAGCTTATAAACTCTGCTGCCTCAAGATCACGTGTTCTTGATTGTTTGAGGTGAGTTAGATCACCATAGACCTTGAAAACAGACATCAATAGAATGTGAAGTTTTGCAGGAATATGCTTTCCTTTCAAGTATTGCTTTAGTTCCTTGAGTTTATTGGACTTTGATTTATCATTTCTAAGAATGTTAGTAGAGACATAAATGAAATGATTGTTAAGTTGTTCAGGAGTACTGTCTTTGATTACATTTGTTTTGGAAGATGCTAAATTGCTAGTTTTTTTATTTATGACTCGCTACACAGTCTTTGAGTTTTGCTTTGTAGATAGTAAATCTTCGAAATATTTCTTTTTTCTCGCTATTTTTGTGAGTTTATGGCATTTCTTAGGTGTTTTGACCCTCCATTATATTTATTTCATTTTAAAAGCTCTATAAGATGGCATGCTTCCCCTAGTTCCTTATTGAACCAAGGTGGTTTGGGGATATATTTGATCCTAATGATTTTTAGAGGGACATGTTTGTTGTAAATAGCAGTAACAGTTTTTTTATCCAAAAATCTATAGCTAAGTCTAAATCAGTAATGCTGAATGTTTCTGAAAGAATGGAGTTACTTAAATCTAAAAGGAATAGATTATCATCAAATATAGCAAAGGAACGATATGTTACAGTTTTGTGGCCAGGTTTGGGGATTTCTGTACGGTTTTTTGACCACGTAGTACAGACTGGGTAGTGACCGTTGCAGTTATAGACTTGGATACACATTTTCATAATGTTTTTAGGGTAAGATACATAGATATGGTCAATTTGTGTGCTTGAGTTTGGTGTGACTCTCGTGGGTGAATTAACTGGTATGTGGAGGTTGTGTGATTTTTTAATTGGATCCATTGATTATTCACTTTTGCTAGATTGATAGTAAAAGTCTTCTAATAAGATTATTTCCCTTTATTCTAATAGAACTGAATTCATCATGGATTCAAGTTTGTCTATCAATTTGTTTTTTCGTTCTGTTGGATTTCTATAGCAGATCCCTATTACAATAGGTTGGGTACCTTTTGTAGAAACCTCATTCCATATGGATTCAAAATCATAATACTCTAAATTGAGAAGATGCTTGAAAGTTATGGACTCACTAACATAAATTAAAATTCCTGTTTCTTTTGGGTTTGTTGAGCTTTACGCAGGATTTTATACCCTTGAATATACATATCAGTGTTCAATATGTGATCTGAAAATCTCGACTCAGATAGCTCTAGTATGTGAAATGGATTGCCTTTGTTAGTGATGAGCATTGATATATTTTAACTCAATGGAGTCGCAAAAAAATGGATCCCACCATTTTGTGGTGACATGTGATTTGGGCTATATTTGAAAGATTCAGTAGACTTACCCATTATAATAATGACATACACATTATACATCATCAAAACGTTCATAATGTCTACTTTTAAGATTGTTTCACAGTTTTTAAGCAGATGGCTGTATTTTTTTTTTTTTACAAATTTTCAAAATATGTCACTTAATGCTGAAAAATACCCCCAATAATTTAAAATTTGGGCTGCGTATCTTACATGGCTTAAACTGTTCATCAACTAGTTCCCTTGAAGCAATGTTATGATTTTGCTTCAAATAAAAATCCCTGAAGCTGGCAGAATCCACCTGATGTCACTTTTTGTACACCATTTGTGTTTTTTAAAGAGTCATAACACTCGAGAGCCTGAAATCCCAAAGTTATCACTTGTTGACATGTCAAACAAAATTAGCCAATAGACAAAATCTAGGCAAGCTTATGGTCAAGGAAAGCAAATATGTTTAGAAAAATGATTGCCCTACTGGCCAGAGTACTTTTCTTTGAGATAAACACCACTCAGTGTATTAAAAAAATCGTAATTCTGCAGATTCTTAAGCTGCAACACGTCACAGTAAATGAAAGTTCTAGTTCCTTAGATACTACAAGCTTAAGCTTCGGCACAATCCCAATAAGTTAAATGCGTAATTGATATTTAGGTAGCAATACGTAGGCCATCCTTGGAGGGTCACTTATTGTGATTGGAATGCGTCTGTCTTATTTGGTGTCTGAGGAAGGAATAGGTGTGAAGGAAACCAAACAAGAAATAAAGGAACAACTGGCAGTAAGGAAAAGAGAAATTAGATTTGTAGTGGGAGGACTCAACACCTAAACAGAGGGAAATGATAGTGTGGTTGTGGAGAAGGAAAATCAGTAGAACCAAACAAAAAGAAACAAAATTGAGTGAGATGAAGACAAAATAACCACTCAAACCAATAATAAAATACTGAAATCTAAAATTTTCAATGTTATAAAATCACAACAGCAGCAACAACAACACTCAGGTAACTTCGTTAGTAACCTTACAAGTGTCAACACAAGGGTGCTTTGCTTCAATTATAGCTTGGTCAGGGTAAGTCCCTCTTAGTGAAGAGTTTCTTAAGGCTACTAGAACTTAGAAGAGTTTGGTCACACAAAATCACAAGTGGAGCGTGAAGTAATTTGATGAGCACTGGGGTGTGTTGGATAAGATGGTCAGCAGTTTATCCTGTCACTGAAAAAGGCCACTCAGCAAAAAGTAGGGGGATGGATGGTAGGGATATCGCTTCAGTTTATTTTTTTCACTGAAAAAAGGTCACTCAGTAATCAGTCTGGGGATTCACTAAACAGTTTTATTCTATTACTTAATAATGCAACTCAGCAGTCACTGAATAATGTCACTCAGCAGTCACTGAATAATGCCACTCAGCAGTCACTGAATAATGTCACTCAGCAGTCACTGAATAATGCCACTCCGCAGTCACTGAATGCCATTCAGCAGTCACTGAATAATGCCACTCCGCAGTCACTGAATGATGCCACTCAGCAGTCACTGAATAATGCCACTCAGCAGTCACTGAATAATGCCACTCAGCAGTCACTGAATAATGCCATTCAGCAGTTACTGAATAATGCTACTCAGCAGTCACTGGATATGCTACTCGGCAAATAGTCCCCAGTTGGCTACACAGTGTTGCACATTTCACTGCATGGGCATTCGTCATAATAAAGATGAGATCTGTAGCACGGGCAAAACCCTTTTTTCTTAAATAACAAAAAACACACAAAAAACATAGGTAGTTTCTCTCTGCTGTACAGTCGCCAATGTTGATGAGGTTGCACACTATATACAATAGCAGTTCAGTTAATGTTGAAATAGGTAGACAGAACCATAGAACCAGGACAATATAAGAAGGAGGAAGGAAAAACAGTTTTTCTTTCCAAAATGATCTGGTGACAATGCAGTACACAGAAACCAATGGCTAAAAGCATATAAAGAAACTAAGGAGTTAGAACAAGCAGAAGGAATACAAGGTTTACCACACTTCCATACCGAATTGCAATTAGGACTGGGCGTAGGTAAAAACAGCAACAACAACAAAACACACAAAAAACTACAACAAAAAATCAACAACAACAAAACCACAAAACAAAAATCAAATATTAGAATAACAATTAAAAACTCTTCACACATACTCACCCCCACACTCATGCTTGTTACACACATGCACACATACTCTCTCCCCTCTCTCTCTCTCTCCTCTCTCTCCTCCTCTCTCTCTCTCCTCTCTCTCTCTCTCTCTCCTTCTCTCTCTCTCTCTCATCAGAGATATGGGGGTTACATAAATTGGAACATATAGAGAAAGTACACTTGATGGCTTGCAAAATATGGGTGTAGCATTGAAAACTCCAAATAAAATGATATATGGTGAGCTGGGTCGATATCCTCTATACATCAACTCATGTATAAATACTCTTAGATATTGGTTAAAATTATTACAAATGATCTCTAACAGACTACCATATAATGCTTATCAAATGCTGCTTGACATGAATATTTCTGGAAAGAACTGTTTGGTTTCTAAGATAAGACAAATTTTATGTGATGCAGGATTCAGCATTGTATGGCTTCAACAGGGTGTTGGTGACGTCAAGGTATTCTTACACCTGTTTAAGCAAAGACTAGTTGATATGTTTATCCAGGAATGGTATAGTACAATCAGTGACCGAGACAGATATGACAATTCAGGTGTTTCAAAACAATATTTTTTAAAGAAGAATATTTTCTACACTTAAATACCTACTGCTTTAGAGTTGCTGTGTCACAGGTGAGATGTAATGTTTTACCACTCAACAACAATGTACATCGATAAAGTGCACAGTATCAGAAGAAACAATGTCCATTTTGTAAACCCAAAGTTGAAGATAAAAGCATTTCATTTATGAATGTTTTGTGTATAATGATTCAAAATTTAAATTTTAAGGGAATGTGTTGATACACCTTTGCATTGTCTACTTAAAGCAGAAAACAGTGACAAAAATCACTGCCTGTCTAGATATATATTCCATGCCATCAATAAGAGGAAAAAGGTTGTTGTATTAAGATATTTACATCACAAACGAAGATAGGTTATCGTTTTGTTATGATTTTGGGAAACTATATGTATATCTATATGTATATATATATATATATATATATTGTATATATGCAATGGAAACGGACATCGAGATAGGAACAGTGACTACATTGGAACATGAAACATCTGCAGCCTAACAAACAGGGAACCAGAAATTGTGGAATTCATGACCAAAAGACAGATCTCCATCATGGGCATTTCAGACACTAGAAAGAAAGGACAAGGAACAAAAGAAATCCATTGAAACTTTGATCTCATCTGGAGTGGAGTCAGGAAAGACCAGAGAGCAACTCATGGTGTGGGATTCATCTTACACCCAGACATAGCAAAGAATCTCATGAGCGCATAACACATATCAGAAAGACTGATTAAAATGGGTGTAAGAAAGTCCAAAAAAAATCGTCTACTATATCCAAGCATATCCCACCGTGTAACGATTCGTACTAAAGAAGAGGAAAAAGACTCATTCTATCAAGAGCTCTCCGACCTCATCAACAGCACCCCTGACAAAGGGGAAACCTGTATGTCATGGGTGATTTCAATGGCAGAGTTGGGGGAGAGAAGAAACCCGTGGACAAAACATCTTGGACCCCACAGTGACCACAGAACACCTTGTAATTACAACGGGAACCACGTGCTGGAACTATGTGCAAGCATGATCTGATCATCACCAACACCTTTTTCCCAAACACCGAGCCCCCCAAAATTTTAAAACCACCTGGTACAAGTGAACGACCTCAACATCTCGTCTCAAATCGACTTTATACTTGCAAGATCTAGAACAACGTTACGCCATCAAAGACTCAAAGCCATCCCCAATGCCAACCTTGACACTGACCACACCCTGTCATTCTATCCTCCTACTCAGAAAGAAGAAAATAACAACTGCTAAAAAGAACCAGCCTGAAAAGATCAACCTCCTCAAACTGGAAGAGAAAGAAGTGCAAGAACAGATCCATAGTGCTATCAAGGTGAAACTTGACTCCATTGATACAACACCTCTCAACATGGAGCAAGTCTGGGACACCTTCAAGCCAGCTCTCTTGAACACCTTAAGGGAAGTTTGCGGGACAAAGAAATGTGGAGGTAAAAACAGGAAAGCTACAGCTTTGTGGAACCAAGAGGTGAAGGAAGCCATCAAGAATAAAAAGCAGCTTTATAAAGCTTGGGTCAAGACCAAGACAGAAGAGGCTTACGTCAAGTACAGAGTCATAAGAAAACATAGTAAACGTGTTGTGAAAGCCTCTAAAGAAAAATCTTGGGCGACTTATGGAGAGAAGTTAAGTGAAATTTGTAAGAACTCCCCAAGAGAATTTTTCAAAAGTGTGAAGACGATGAGAGTAAGAGATGAGCCATTCAATCCAACAACAATAGTAAATGATGCAAATGGAGAGGCACTGCACAAAGAAGAGGAAATTCTGAAACAATGGAAAGATTATTTTAAAGACCTTTTAAACCCATCTGGAGCACAAGCCTCCAGCTCTCAGTTCTCACCACGCTATAAAGACCAGTTAGAGCCCCAAATCCTTGAAGCTGAAACAAGAAAAGCAATTAAGACCATCCCAAAGGGCAAAGCGGCAGGCAATGACGGCAACAACTGAAGCCATCCTTGCATGCGGAGAAACGGGAGTTAAGTGGCTCACCATCATCTTCCAGAAAGCATGGGAAGAGAGGAAAGTACCAATGGACTGGCACAATGCAATAGTGGTGCCAATTTGGAAAAGAAGGGCAGCAAGAAGACTGCAGCACCTACAGAGGCATTTTACTTCTCAGCCATGTAGGAAAATGTATGCAAAGATTCTGGAACAGCACACAAGAGCCAAAGCAGAACACCTACTGAGCAATGCCCAGTTTGGCTTTCGGAAAGGAAGAGGGTGCACAGATGCCATCTTCGCACTCCGACAGCTGTGTGAAAGAGCCATCGAATAGAACCAAGACCTGCATACAGTATTCGTTGATCAAGAGAAACTTTCGACCGAGTCAACAGAGACAAGCTCTGGAAGATCCTGGAGCAGTACGACGTGAAGGGGCAGTTGTTGATAACAACAAGCAATCTATGCCAACAGTATGAGCGCAGTCCGAACAGCCCGTGGGAAAATCCGACTGGTTTCCCGTTACATCAGGGTCAGGCAAGGCTGTGTACTCTCTCCCCTTCTCTTCGTGATCTACATGGACCAGATTACAAAGGAAGCCGACCAGATCTTGAGGCCCTGAATGAACATTTTTTGCTGACGACCAGTCCATTAATGAATTTCCCAACAAAACAGCTCTTCAAGAACACACAGACCAACTCAACACAAGCTGCGAGAGGTTGACATGAAGAACAGTATCACCAAAACAAAGTTATGTCTGTCAGCAGAAATCCAGGGAAAAATGGAAATCAACATCAACGGCACCCCAAATGAATCTATCTATCTATCTATCTGCCCCTAGTCTGACGACCGTGGGGGCACCCTCAAAACTCAGCAACCATTCCCTCCATTCTTCTCTAGTTCTGCCTTTCTCAGGGTTTTGTTGAGTTTCAGGGCCCGTCCATTCACTGATGTTATCCTCCCAGCTCTTCCTTGGTCTGCCTCTTCTTCTTCCTCCTTGAGCATGCCCTTTCAAAACTGTCTTTTTAATTCCTTGGGATCTGGACATGCCCATACCACTTTTAAATTTACGCTTTTCACGATCGTTAGAAGGTTCTCATAGGTCCAAGGTTTGCTGGATTCTGTTATGCACGCTTCGTTGCTTATGTGGTCTTTGTAGGAGATGCCAAGGGGTCTCCGAAAGCATCTCATCTCCACTGCCTGTACTCTCCTCTCCAATCTGCAGTCAGGGTCCATGATTCACAGGCATACAGAAATATGGATATGACAAGGGAGCGCATTAGTCTGATCTTGGAGATAAGTGAGATATTTTTTATCTCTCCAGATGGTGTTTAGTTTTGACAAAGCTGTTATTGTCTGTGCAGTCCTGCATACTACTTCTGGCTTGGGTCCCTGGTCGGATACAATGGCTCCCAGGTACTTTAAGCTTTGAACTGTTTCTAGCTTCTGGTCATTAACCCTGATATCAGTGCTAATGCCGTTGGTGTTATTAGTCATCAGTTTGGTCTTCTCTGCACTGATTTCCATGCCGTATGTTTTGGAGGCCGTTATCCAAGTGTTCTGTTAGGCTGGCAAGCTCTTTTTCTGATCCTGCTATTGCCATCAATGTTCATCTGCGAAGCGGAGGTTTGTGATCGTTCTGCCACCAATGCTGACTGATCCTTCATGATGTTCCAGTGCATCAGCCATGATTCTCTCAAGGAAGATGTTGAAAAGGGTGGGTGAGAGTAGACAGCCCTGCCTTACTCCAACTGTTGTTCGAAACCATTCTCCAATGTTGTTGTTTGTAGTACACTGCACTGGTGGCCTCGCTGTACAGCTGTTTGATGACTCTGATCAGGTTTGCATTGATGCTGTACAAGTTCATGGTTGCCCACAAGCTGCATGCCACACCCTGTCAAATGCCTTCTTAAAATCGATAAATACGTGGTATAGGTCTTGTTGATGTTGAAGGTACCGCTCACATAGTATTCTGAGGTTGAATATCTGTTCTGTTGTGCTGCGCTCTGCTCTGAAACCTGCTTGTTCCTCAGCAATGATGGTCTCTGCTTGTGGCTTCAGTCCTATTCATATTAACTGCAGCATGACCTTGCTTGGGTGACTATGAGGCTGATTGTGCGGTAATTATGGCATTGTTGTAGATTTCCTTTCTTGGGAGGGTGATGATGAGCGACTGCGTCCATGGTGTTGGCCATTTTCCTGTCTGCCAGATCTTGTTGCAGATTCTTAGTAGGGCGCTGTCAGGGCTTCCCCTCCACTTGGACCAACTCAGCTGGAATGTTTGTCAGCCCCTGCTGACTTCCCTTTTTTCAGCGATCTGACTGCTGTTTTCCACTTCTTCTCGGAGAATAGGGTGACTGTCTGTGTCTTTGCTTTCGGTGACATTAAGATTTTCGGGATCTCCTGCGGTTTCTATAGTTATACAGGTCGGAGCAGTATTTCTGTCCATCTGTTCAGAAATCCTGGTCGTCAGTGAGACACTTCCCATTTTTGTCTTGGATTGTTAAACCTTTTCTCTGTTTCGTGCTAAACAGGTCTTTCACCAGCTGATATGCCCTTTTTTGGTATTGCTTTTCTTGATGTTCTCTTCAAATGGGCTTTGGGACTGTTCACCGATCCATTTCTCTTTGCCTCCGTCATGGACTTCCTGATTCTTTTGTTGACTGCCCTATATTGTTCTGCTCTTTCTTTTGTTTCATTTTTCTTTTTCTTCAACTCTCTACGCTTGTCGCATAGTTGTAGGATGTTAGGTGTGACCCATGGTTTTTTGACTGGTCGGCGTTTGCCAAGAAGCTCGTTTGCTGTTTCAATACCCAGATGAAACAGACCAAATAATTTAAATACCTTGGCAGCCTCTTCACTGAAGATGGAAAATTGGACAGAGAGATAGAAACAAAATGCCAGAAAGCAAACGGAGTCAGTTATCAACTCGCCCCCCTTCTAAAACATTCCAGCATCCCAATGAGCACCAAGGCAAAACTCATCAACGCCATCTTCGTTCCAACACTCACATTCCAGTGTCAGACATGGACCCTAACAAAAGCCTTAGAGAGAAAATTGGTCACATGTGAAATGCACTGCCTGAGAAAAGCTGTCAACAAGACCAGACGCGACAAGATCAAGAATGAGGAGATCAGAGACATGGTCGGACTAACACCAATTCTCCACCATATTGAACAACAAGGGATCAGGTGGTTTGGTCACCTCACTAGAATGCCGCCCAACCAACCAGCCCTACGGGCATACACCACCAAACACAATGGCTGGAAAGCCAGAGAGAGACCAAGGAGACGATGGAGCGACTCCATGGCTGACACCCTGCAGCCCATGACCTGTCACTACATCAAGCCTCCCGCCTTGCTGCAGACAGACGTCTGTGTCTCCCCGCGACGCCGAAAGGCACCAGCATCAGATGAAAGAAAAGAAAGAAAGAATATGTATATTGATTTTTCTCCAGATGTAAGGAAGAGACACTTAGATCAAAATAGTGAATTATGTTTGATACATATGTACTTTTATGCATCTGTGCATTGTCTTTATTATTTCTTTCACTGAAAGTGAGCTTGGTATTGTGTATGTTATCCGGTTTTTGCCCACTCTGTGGCATTGTCAATTTCTCCTACGCCAACCATGCATTATGGCCTAAGGCCGTGATACATTAAATTTCTGAGCTCTCTCTCTCTCTCCTCTCTCTCCTCTCTCTCCTCTCTCCTCTCTCTCTCTCTCTCTCATCTCTCTCTCTCTCTCTCTCTCTCACAACACACACAACACACACACACACACACACGCATACATACACATAGAATACACACATACAATACGCATACGTTCGTTCCTACACACACACACACACCACAGACACACACACACCACACACACACACACACACACACACACACACACACACACACACTCAACGAAACACCTGGTTTGGGTTAGTGTTATTCTATGAGTGAGCTTGGCCCATTCTTCTTCTCATTCTCTGGCATCTCCTTTCTCTGTAGATGAATGGGAGGGGGGGGGGGGTTGTTATGTCAGTGAAGGGCTTGCTGGATGGTATTCAGAAGGACCTCCAGCAGCTTTTGAGTGTCCTGTGAATGAGTGGTGTGGGGGAGGGCCCAGGCAGTTTTGATTTTGGCTGTAGTAAGCAGTGGAAAGTCCTACTCAAAGTCCCCTCGAGTGAACTTGTTGTCGTACTGGCCATAGCCAGGTCTTGCTCCTGGTGTCAGGAGAAGCGCTTTATTTATTTATTTATATTTATTTATACCATTTTAAGTCACGAGATTTCTCTGCATGAAATTGAGGCTGCTCTCCCCGGGGAGAGCACGTCACCACAAGAGCAGCGCCACCTTTTTTTTCTTTTTTTTTTGGTCTGCAACTGTATTTCTTTCCCTATTAGAGTGGCTTTTTTCTAAGAATTTTGCCAGGGACAACTCTCTTGTTGCCGTGGGGTTGTTTACGTGCGCTGCATAATTTTCTGTAACACACGGGACCTCGGTTTATCGTCTCATCCGAAAGACTAGCGCCCAGACCACCACTCATGATCTAATGGATGGGGGTAAAGTTTCGGGCCCAGACAGGATACGAACCACGCACACTTCCGACCCGGACTTTTCGCTTTCTAGACAGGCGCGTTACCTCTAGACCACCGATCCACCTTTGTCCTTGCAGCGGTGAGACCATTTTGTTGATGTTAGATTGCACTTCCACTGTTGGTGGAGGTGGCTTTGTTGGCGACGTCCTTTGCATCTGGCTGTAGTTGGTTGAAGTGGGGGTGGCTTTGGGTCTGGGTGGAGATGGGCAGACAGACAGACAGACACACACACACACACACACGCACACATACACGCGCGCACATATGAAAACCTTAGACAGACAGACAGACACACGCGCGCGCGCACACACACACACGCACGCACACTCACACACACACACACACACACACACACACACACACACACACACACACACACACACTCACACACACACACACACACCACATCTGAAAAAAACCCAGACAGACACAGACACACACACGCACAAAAATACACAAAAAATACGCTGATTTATTTAGTTTTGTCGCTGTTAGTTTTCTTTTCTTTTTCATTGTATCAGATGAGCTTAATTGTTATTGCTGACGTTAGTACTGCTGGGTGGGTTTACATTGCCTGAATTTATTCTTTTATGCTACAAAAAGGAAAATTGGAAAATCTCAAACAAGAAATGGAAAGAATGAACCTCAATATACTAGGACTTTCAGAAATGAGATGGAAAGGAGCAGGCTGCATAACATCCGACAACTACACCATTCTTTACTCAGGAGGAGATCAACACCAGAAAGGAGTTGGCATGATTCTAGATCAAGAAACCTCAAAGACCATCAAAGGTTTCTGGACTGTAATGACAGAGTCTGATAGTAAAACTTAAGGGCACACCTTTCGCCATTGGAATAGTACAAGTATATGCACCAACAGCTGATAAAGATGACGCAGAATTGAGGATTTTATGAAAATATCGAAAAGGCAATGAAGCAACTGAAGTCTCAAGATATCAGAATAATAATGGTGACCTCAATTCAAAGGTGGGAAAAGGGAAAGATGAAACCACAGTTGGCCCATTTGGAATAGGAGTGAGAAATGAAAGAGGTGGAGCGGCTCACGGAATGGTGCAAGAACAAAAGCTGGCTGTTATGAACACATGGTTTGAAAACCATCCAAGAAGATGCTGGACCTGGAAAAGCCCTGGCGACAGAACCAGAATCAAATAGATTACATCCTGATTCAAGAACGCTCCGTAACTCTTTAACATCTTGTAAGTCCATGCCAGGTGCAGACTGTGGAAGTGATCATGTCCCAGTTATTGGGACAATGCGACTAAAATTGAAAAAGTTGTCAAAGCAAAAAGAACACCAAAACTGCAAATGAACATGCTGCAAACTGACGAAGAAATCAAAGAAAAATACAAGATCAAAGTTGGAAACAAATTCGATGGCCTAGATCAACTCACCACTACAGAGGAAAAATGGCAGATGATGAAAGATAGCATCAGCGAGGCAGCAAAAGAATATAACCAGTCATAATAGAAAGGAACATAAGAAGTGATGATGCTCCGAGATTTTAAACCTAATGGAAAACAGGAGAAAGGCAAAAGTAGATGAAAAGAAGTATAAAGAACTCGACAAACTGGTTAAGAAAAAGTGTAATGAAACCAAGGAAGAATGGATCAATATGCAGTGCAAGGAAATTGAAATGAATGCAAATTTTGATGGAAAACTTATGCATGAAAAAATAAAAGATGTGACAGGGAAGAAATCATATGCAAAAACAGGTTGTATAAAGTCGAGAGATGGAGATATACTCATGGAAAAAAGAAGATATTCTTAAAGGTGGTCAGAATACATCGAAGAGTTATACACGACGACAGAGGTCCACCTCCTCATATTAGCAACGAAGATGGCCACATAATCATGGAAGACGAAGTGAGACATGCACTCAGCAAGATGAAAAGTGGTAAGGCGCCAGGACCTGATGATATCCCATCTGAATTGAAACAGCCCTGGATGAAGTGGGAATTAAGGCGGTCACAAAACTACTAAACAAATATATATGACACAGGAGAGATTCCGACAGATATGAAGAAGTCCATCTACATTGCGATCCCTAAGAACTGGGTACAGCTGAATGTGACCCAACATCGTACAATCAGCCTGATGAGTCACCTCACCAAAGTTCTTTTACGAATACTCATGAAGAGAATGAAATAAAATACTCCCAGAAATATCAGAAACGCAATTTTGGATTCATGGCAGACAAAGGCACCAGAAATGCATCTTCGCATTGAAAACTCTCATGGAAAGATCCATCGAGTCCAGAAAGACCGTAACCTCTGCTTCAAATTGACTACTCAAAAGCGTTCGACAAAGTACGACACTCCGACTTGTTGATATTCTGGCAGGCTATACATCGACGGAAAGATCATCGAGTCCTCAGAAACATATATTGGGAACAGAGGCACCATTAGAGTCCGACAATAACATCAGTCATATAGACCAATCTGCAGGGTGTGAGGCAGGCTGCGGTCTCCGCCTGATTTATTTAATGTATATAGTGAAAAATTCTCGAACATATATTGAGAATCATGAGGAATTAGTGAGTGCACAAACATCACAACAGAGAATATGCAGTGACACGAGTCCTTATCGCCGACTCTGAAAGAAAAACTGCAAAAGATTTTTAACAACAGTACAACCGACGAAAGCGAAAAGTATGGATTACAGCTCAAATTGCAAAGAAGAACAGAAATGCATGTTGATCTCAAAGAAAAAATGCTGTTATACCACAATGTCAAACATAGCCTGTAAAGGAGAGAGAATCAGACAAGTAAACACCTTTAAATACCTTGGTTGTACTATCACCCCGACGGCAAGTGTGACACAGAAATCAAGAAGAGAATCGGTCAATCTAAAGGCAACTTTTAACAACATGAAATGCATTTTTACCAACAGTAAGATAAGCCTCAAGACAAAGATCCATGTTTTGAGAGCCTACGTATGGTCCATTCTTCTTACGGATGTGAGTGCTGGACCCTAGCCAAAGACACAGAACAGCGACTAGAAGCAGTGGAAATGTGTTCATCCGGAGAATCATGAAAATCTCATGGACAAAAAGAAAAACTAATGCAGAAGTAATGGAAATGGCTGGGTACAAGAGATCCCTTCTCAACACCATCAGAGAAAGACAGCTCAATTTTCGGCCATATAATCAGGGCTGACGGACTAGAAAAACTGTTATGGAGTGGCAAAATCTGTGGAAACAAGAGCAGAGGAAGACAACGCACAAAATTCACAGACAGCTTAAACAAATTCGCAACGAATAAAGAGGGCACTAACAATGAGCTCATGAGAGGGACCGAGAACAGGGAAGAATGGAGAGCCATGATCGTCGATGTCTGCAGGACCAGACCGGACACTTGAAGAAGAAGAAGGAGGGATTAACGTTGTTCTGCCACAAATCAAAAAGCACATGTACATGCCTGTATATGACCAGGTGAAAGGGAGGGAATGAATGTCTTTGTTTTACTTCTTTACTCTGAATCCAATAGCTGTTGATTATTTTTGTTTTATTTATATATGAGTATATTATGTGGTGAAGGGGATATGGATGAGGATGAGTATGTGTATGTAAGTATTTAAATGATACAACAGTTTCCTCTGTTTTTATCCATTTGGTTGCTGCTGTTGTTCATGTTGGTGGTGGTGGGGGTGGGGTTCTGGTTTATTTTGCTTTTTGTTTGTTTTGGGTTTACGGTGGTTTTCTTGGGAGGAGGGGGGGGGAGTATTTTGGACTCTTTTTCTCGTCTTTTGTTAGTTCTATATTGTTCTTCATTTGTCTTGGCTGTTATTCTTGTCCTATGTTAGTATATTGTCGCTGTTGTTGTTGTGTACGTATGTTTGTGTTTGTTTGATTGTATTATTCCCTGTTTGTGGTTGTTATTGTTGATTCATCTTTTTTGCTGTTTTATTCAGTTGTTTGTATGGTTGAAGGTTTGTGTACGTATGTGTGTGGGGGGGGGGGGGAGCAGTTGATGTGTTTTTTTTTAATTTTTTTATGTTTTGTCTTCTTTGTTTTGTTTGGGTTGTTTTTTCTTTGTTGCTTTTTTTGTTTTGTTAACTGG
>CM054154.1:1934611-1949611 GCA_028751875.1 Rapana venosa | reverse complement strand
TTACACAGTCATACAATCGATGATAAATAATCAAAAGTTTAAACAAACAGATATTTACAAACATGGTGCGAATTACGATAGTCAAATGTTTTTTTAAAAGCACACATACACTCGCACAGGCCGTATACTTTAGCAGGGTGATAGAACATGGTTTAGATATGAAACAGGAGGGGGAGGTCTTACGTTTGAAATAAATATGTCTTGAGGCTGGATTTAAAAGTGTCATAACTAGGTTTCTGGCGAAGAGAGAGAGGAAGGTTGTTCAAGATGGATGGACCAGAAATAGAGAATGAGCGGCGGCCAACAGTGGATTGGTTGAATCTAGGTATTCGTAGGCATAAGGTATCTGCAGTAGAGCGGAGGGAACGTGAAGGAGTGTACAGGTTAAGACATTCACATAGGTAGGAGGGTGCAGTTTTGTGGAGAAATTTGTAACAGAGGGTACTGATCTTATAATCTACTCTCTGTGGCACAGGCAGCCAGTGGAGGGATCGCAAGAGAGGGGTAATGTGCTCAGATTTTTTATTTCTGAGAACTAGTCGAGCTGCGGAGTTTTGTATACATTGAAGGGAGTGGATAGATGTTGCTTGCAGACTAGTTAAAAGAGAATTGCAATAGTCCAGACGTGAGAGAATGAGAGAAGTGACAAGTTTGGCTGTTGCATCAGTGGACAGGTACTTTCGAATTGCACTAATACGCCGTAATTGATAGTAGCACGACTGACAGGTCTGGGGGATGATTTTTTTCATAGAGAGTGTGTTGTCGATAACGACACCTAGATACTTCACGGAAGTGGATAGAGGGACTGATGTATTGCCGAGTTCAATTGAAGTTGTTGTAATGGAAGAGAGTTTGTGTTTGGTCCCTACAAGCATGGCTTCGGTTTTATCTGCGTTTAACTGGAACTTGTTTTGTATCATCCAGTTTTGGATATCTTGAAAGCAGTAGGCCATCTTTTTCAAGAGAGAAGGCAGATATTCAGGTGTAACACTACTTTGAATCTGAGAGTCATCTGCATAAAAGTAATGGTTGATATGATGACGGTTTATTATATGTGATAGTGAAGCAGTATAGAGAGTGAAAAGAACAAGGCCGAGAACTGATCCCTGCGGGACACCACATTCAAGTTTGGCAGGTATTGACTGTATCTTGTTTACTGCGACTGTCTGGAATCGGTCAGTGAGGTATGAACTGAACCAGGAGAGGGCTGTGCCAGTAAAACCGAATGTTTTTTGAAGACTGGAGAGAAGAATTGAATGGCCAATAGTGTTGAAGGCTGCAGATAAGTCGAGTAGAGTGAGAAGGGAGATTTTCCCCGAGTCAGAAGCAAGTAGAAGTGTATTTAGGGTAGGGACTAGGGTAGTTTCAGTGCTATGGTTGACGCGATAGGCAGACTGAAACTCAGGAAGAAGACTGTTGGAGAGAAGGTGGTTATTGAGCTGTTTTAGAACTACTTTTTCAAGGACTTTAGAGATGAAAGGTAGGTTGGAAACAGGTCTATAATTCTTCAGAATGTTAGGGTCAAGGTCATGCTTTTTGAGTAGAGGTGTAACTATTGCAGTTTTTAGAGATGATGGGACATTTCCTGAAACAAGAGCTGAGTTCACTATTTTCGTGATAGCGGGTATAAGTTGTGGTAGGCACTGTACAAAAAGAGAAGCAGGTATGGGATCGAGGTCGCATGATTTTATAGTCATTTCTTTCAGAATTGTCGTAATTTCTTTCTCACTTGTTGGATGAAAGAAAGGGAGAGGAGTACCAGAGAATTGGAGATCAGGAACTACAGGCTGGAAAGGAGTCTGATCCAATCTGGAACGGATGTTACGGATTTTGTCAGAAAAGAATGCAGAAAATATAGAAGGAAGTTCAGAGTGGTTGTGGATGGAAGGCAGAGGGCTTGCCTTCACAGATCCAAGAAGAGTAGATGTGAGGGAAAAGAGAGATTTTATAGACGTGGCATTAAGAACTTCAGAAGAGTAGTACTTTGTTTTTTCTGAAAGAATTAAAGATTTGACTTGTAATATGTTCGATTGTATGATACTGAATAATCTGTGTCAATCAAAAATTGATGATGGTTTTACATATATCTCATCTTCAGGAGCCAGTATGGTTGATTATTTTGTTTTTTCTTGCAAGTTATTTTTAACTGTAAATATTGTTGCCATTGATATAGAAAACGTGACTGAGTCTGATTATTTACCAATTATTATGACGATTAACTGGAATGATGGCATAATTGAATAATAAAGAGAGCAAAGAGTCAAATACTGATACAGAAAAACTTGTCTGGAATTAGGATAAGAAAGAGGACTTCATTAGATCATTAAGTAGTAACATAATTCAAGAAAATATTAAAATGGCTATAGATTTACTCAACAGTGATGTAGATAAGGGTTTAGATCTTTTTGTCCAGTGTTTCAAGGATTCCAGCCAATGCATGCTAGTGAAAACTGTTAAGAGACGGAGAAAGCAGTCAGAATGGTTTTTATCTGAGTGCTATCAAGTAAAAAAGGAAACTAGAAAAGCTTTGAATTATTTTAGAAAAATAAAAAATGATGATAACAGACTTCTGTAT
The DNA here is from genome assembly GCA_028751875.1 of Rapana venosa. NCBI lineage: Eukaryota > Metazoa > Mollusca > Gastropoda > Neogastropoda > Muricidae > Rapana > Rapana venosa. The sequence continues at coordinate 1,947,036 of CM054154.1, read as the reverse complement.
GTCACAGCACGAAAAAAGTATAAAAAGTTATTAAAATCCAAAAGACAAGCATTCAGAAAGCTAAAAGTAGAGTCTCTCACTACAAGTATTTCTAACTCAGCACTTTTCTGGAAAGAACTTAGAAGTATGGGCTGTAATGATAAAGAGAAACCTAAAAATAATATAAAAACTTCAGACTGGGTAAATCATTTTAAAAGTGTGTTTCAATGTAGTGAAACTTCCCTTAATCAGCATGCAAATATAGATGTTAATTTGTCTGAAGAGAGTGAACATGAACTCAACAAAGAGATATCTGAAGAAGAAGTACGTAGAGCTGTAAATAAATTGAAGTGTGGAAAAGCAAGTGGAATTGATGGAATTATGGCTGAAATGTTAAAAAATGGTGACAGTGAGGTTAATAACTTTCGTATCAAGCTTTTCAATACAATAATCAGCAAGGGTTTTTATCCTCATGTTTGGTCAAAGGCTGTGATAATACCAATTTATAATAAAGGAGATTTAGATAATGCAGACAATTACAGGGGCGTTTCCCTGCTAAGCATCTTATCAAAGTGTTATACAACCATACTTAACTCAAGTCTGTTTGAATGGCTAGAAAATAATGATCTCATTTGTGAAAATCAGGCAGGTTTTGGAAAAAAAATACTCTACCGTCGATAAGATTTTTAACCTCTATACAGTAGTCGAAAAATGTATGTCAAAGAAAGGCAGAAAGCTTTATGTTGCTTTTGTAGACTTCAAGAAAGCCTTCGATTCAGTCAGGCATGAAAAACTTCTTGAATGTATAGCAAACCAAGGTATAAGGGGTAAGTTCTTTGCTACATTACCATCTATGTATATGTCGTTGGTGTCATGTATCAGAGTTAATGATGATTTGTCTGAGTTTTTTGAGTGCCCAATAGGTGTAAGACAAGGCTGTGTACTAAGCCCTACATTGTTTACAATGTTCATCAATCAGTTGGCTAATCATGTTAATGAAAAGGGCAGGCATGGAGTCCAAATACTGCCTGATATTTTTGAACTATTTATATTACTTTTTTGCTGACGACGTACCTTTACTTTTGGTGACCCCATTTGGATTACAGCAGCAACCGAATATTCTGCAAACTTATTGTGATCTATCTATCTATCTGTCCCGTAGTCTGACGACCGTGGGGGCACCCTCAAAGACTCAACAACCAGTTCCCTCTATTCCTCTCTCTGTTCTGCCTTTCTCAGGGTTTTGTTGAGTTCTAGGCCTGTCCATTCGCTGATGTTATCCTCCTAGCTCTTCCTTGGTCTGCCTCTTCTTCTTCCTCCTTGGACAGTGCATTGCAAAACTGTCTTTGTAATTCCTTGGGATCTTGTTACATGCCCATACCATTTAAGTTTACGCTTTTTCACGATCGTTAGAAGGTTCTCATAGGGTCCAATGGTTTGCTGGATTCTGTTATGCACGCTTTCGTTGCTTATGTGGTCTTTGTAGGAGATGCCAAGGAGTCTCCGAAAGCATCTCATCTCCACCGCCTGTACTCTTCTCTCCAAATCTGCAGTCAGGGTCCATGATTCACAGGCATACAGAAATATGGATATGACAAGGGAGCGCATTACTCTGATCTTGGAAATAAGTGAGATATCTTATCTCTCCAGATGGTGTTTAGTTTTGACAAAGCTGTTATTGTCTGTGCAGTCCTGCATACTACTTCTGGCTTGGATCCCTGGTCTGATACAATGGCTCCCAGGTACTTGAAGCTTTGAACTTTTTCCAGCTTCTGGTCATTAACCCTGATATCAGTGCTAATGCCGTTGGTGTTATTAGTCATCAGTTTGGCCTTCTCTGCACTGATTTATATGCCGTATGTTTTGGAGGCCTTTCAAGTGTTCTGTTAGGCTGGCAAGCTCTTTTTCTGATCCTGCTATTCCATCAATGTCATCTGCAAAGCGGAGGTTTGTGATCGTTCTGCCACCAATGCTGACTGATCCTTCATGATGTTCCAGTGCATCAGCCATGATTCTCTCAAGGAAGATGTTGAAAAGAGTGGGTGAGAGTAGACAGTCCTGCCTTACTCCAACTGTTGCTCGAAACCATTCTCCAATGTTGTTGTTGTAGTACACTGCACTGGTGGCCTCGCTGTACACCTATTTGATGACTCTGATCAGGTTTGCATTGATGCTGTACAAATTCATGGTTGCCAACAAAGCTGCATGCCACACCCTGTCAAATGTCTTCTTAAAATCGATAAATACGTGGTAAAGGTCTTGTTGATGTTGAAGGTACCGCTCACATAGTATTGTGAGGTTGAATATCTGTTCTGTTGTGCTGCGCCCTGCTCTGAAACCTGCTTGTTCCTCAGCAATGATGGTCTCTGCTTGTGGCTTCAGTCTTTTCAATATTATCTGCAGCATGACGTTGCTTGGGTGGCATATGAGGCTGATTGTACGGTAATTATGGCATTGTTGTAGATTTCCTTTCTTAGGGATGGTGATGATGAGTGACTGTGTCCATGGTGTTGGCCATTTTCCTGTCTGCCAGATCTTGTTGCAGATTCTTAGTAGGGTGCTGATCATGGCTTCCCCTCCAGCTTGGACCAACTCAGCTGGAATGTTGTCAGCCCCTACTGACTTTCCCTTTTTCATCGATCTGACTGCTGTTTCGACTTCTTTTCGGAGGATAGGGTGACTGTCTGTGTCTTTGCTTTCGGGTACATTAAGGATTTCTGGATCTTCTGCGGTTCTATAGTTATACAGGTCGGAGCAGTATTCTGTCCATCTGTTCAGAATATCCTGGTCGTCAGTGAGACACTTCCCATTTTTGTCTTGGGTTGTTAAACCTTTTCTCTGTTTCGTGCTAGTCAGGTCTTTCACCAGCTGATATGCTTTCTTGCTATTGTTTTTTTCTTGATGTTCTCTTCAATGTCTTGGCACTGTTCACCGATCCATTTCTCTTTGCCTCCGTCATGGACTTCCTGATTCTTTTGTTGACTGCCCCATATTGTTCTGCTCTTTCTTTTGTTTCATTTTTCTTTTTCTTCAACTCTCTACGCTTGTCGCATAGTTGTAGGATGTTAGGTGTGACCCATGGTTTTTTGACTGGTCGGCGTTTGCCAAGAAGCTCGTTTGCTGTTTCAGTCACTGCTGTATTGAAACTATTCGTCAGTGTATCTATATCTGAGTCTATCACAGTGTAGTCAGGTCAGAGACTCCCTCTGCTACTGGTAACCATGTAACCCAGTACCACCTGCCACATGTGGGGAGTAAACCCAATCAAAAACTCCGACCTGGAGAGGGATGGGCTCCGCCAGGTTTGATTTGCCCAAGATACTTCCATGAAAAAGACAGCCAGAATCTCCATACCGGATCGGTCGTCGCCCGGGTTACCAAAGACCGCGCCTTCTATTGCTCATCAGGACAGATGTCGAAAGTATGCTACTGATGTAAAACGCAGCAAAATTCGTGCCAGAAACAACACCATCATTGGCACATGGAATGTACGGACACTAAGAGCTGCAGGCAAAGTGGAAGAACTGACACATGAGATGTCCAGATATCAATGGCACATCCTTGGGCTCTGCGAAGTCAGGTTGAAAAACATTGGAGAAACAACGACCCAGGAAGACCACAAATTATACTACAGTGGAAAACAGGATAAACATGAACATGGCGTGGGGTTTCTCGTTCACAAAGACACCGTGAACACCGTCATGAGCTGTCAGCCTGTGTCCAGCAGACTTATTACCATCCACCTGAGAGCAACCCCCTTCAACATAACTATAGTACAGGCATACGCCCCTACATGATACTGCACAGATGAAGCCGTAGAAGAATTTTATGACAAGCTACAAGAGGTTCTGAACAAACTCCCAAGAAAGACATCCTCGTTGTGCAAGTTGACTGGAACGCCAAGGTAGGAGAAGATGCATGGAAAGACTGGGAGGGCTTTTGTGGGCCACATTGTAATAACCAATCAAATGAAAGAGGCTTGAGACTCCTGGAGTTTGCCAGTAACAACCACCTCCAGCTAGTGAATACACTTGGCCCACACAAGAAATCCAGAAAATGGACAAGGCATAGCCCAAATGGAGAACACCACAACCAAATAGATTACATCATGGTGAAGAGACGGTTTCAGTCTAGCGTTAACATCGCACAGACACGAAGTTTTCCAGGAGCAGACATAGGGAGTGATCATGATCTTGTGATGATGACTTTCCGACTACATCTAAAGAAAATCCATAAGCGGAACAACATCAGGATCAAATTTGACCTCGAGAAGCTGAAGGACCCAGAGGTATTAGAAATTTTTCAAGCAAGGATAGGTGGAAAGTTTGCAGCACTCACTGTGTTATTGTGATAACATGCAGTTAAATGTTAATATTGATAAAACGAAGGTCATGGTATTTAGAAAAGGGGGATTTTTAGCAAAACATGAAAAATGGTTTTATAAGGGTGTTAAGCTGGACGTAGTTAATCAATATTGCTATTTAGGTTTCACTTTTACAACAAAAATTAGTACAAAGTTTGGCACTGAGAAACTAGTAATTAAAGGTAAAAAAGCAGTCATCCAGTTAAATAAAGCATTTAATAGGTATAAGGAAATGAATGCAAGCACGTTTTTTAAGGTTTTTGATGTTAAAGTTCAGCCTATTTTGTTATATGCTTCAGAAATATGGGGTTTAAGTTGAATGGACCATATTTAAAAAGTTCACATGTCAGCAAGTAAGAGGCTTTTAGGAGTTCCAATAAGAACACCCATAAAAATTGTGTATGATGATTTGGGTTGGTATCCTCTTTATATTAATTCTTATACTAATGTTATTAAATACTGGTTTAAGTTACTACAAATGAGTCCAAACAGATTGCCATACAGTGCCTACCAAATGCTATTGGAACTAGATAAAAATGGAAAAGAATGCTGGGTATCAAAAATAAGAGAAATTTTGTGCGAAACAGGATTTAATATTGTATGGTTACAACAAGGTGTTGGTGATAAAAAGTCTTTTTAACGTGTATTTAAGCAAAGATTAGTAGACATGTTCACTCAAGAATGGCATGGAACCATAAGAGATAAAGAGATGTATGAAAATTATAGATCATTCAAAACTATCTTTTAAAAAGAGGAATACATTGACTTTACAGATACTTACTGTTTTCGAGTTGCTATTATACAGGCTAGATTAAATGTTTTGCCTCTTATGAATAATGTCCATAGATACAGTATTAATGATCAAGAGAAGTTCTGTCCATTTTGTAAAACAAAAGTCGAAAACGAAGCCTATTTTTTGTTCGATTGTCCAATGTACTCAGATCTAAGGGATAACTTTTTGACTATCTGTATGAATATACCATTGTCAGTTTTGCTTATAACATCAAAAAGAGAACGTAGTCATTATCTATCCAGATATATTTTTCATTTTATCAATAGAAGGAAGAAATTGCTGTGTCAAAATATCAGTTAATGATGGGTGTGTTAAAGCTTTGTATTCACATGTATGATGCAGATCCTGAATTGTAATGTTGCATTTTGACTGATACTGATTTTGATGTCTACTGTCTAAAGTATTGAGGCAGTATGACATGAATGTGTATCAAATGCTAACCTTGTTCGAGATATGAGCCTCAAAGGATTGGTTGTTTTCCATGTGCGATCAAAATTTGCATACCAATATATTGGTTTTCCTCTTTCCCCCAAACTCTGTGTATTGTGCCTAAAAGGGCCCAAAGTACATATTAAAACTGTTCAGAGTTCAAAAGTTCTCTCTCTCTCTCTCTCTCTCTCTCTCTCTCTCTCTCGTCTCTCTCTCTACTCTCTCTCTCCTCTCTCTCTCTCTGTATTGTGGCCTAAGACCGATATGCAATTAATTTATTCTCTCTCTCTCTCTCCTCTCTCTCTCCTCTCTCTCTCTCTCTCTTCTCTCTCTGTCAAAGGCAATAATAATACCATTACATAAAAAAGGAAATTCAAATGATGTAGATAACTACAGAGGAATCTATCTCCTAAGCACAATATCTCAATGTTATACTTCAATATTGAACAGGCGACTATACACTTGGTTAGAAAGTCAAAACTTAATATCAGAATGCAAAGCAGGATTTTAGAAGAAAATATTCTACAGTTGATCAGATATTCACGTTATATGCTGTCATCCAGAACCACATGAGTAAAAAAGGTAGAAAACTTTATGTTGCTTTTGTTGATTTTAGAAAGGCTTTTGATTCTGTTCAGCATGGTAAACTACTGCAGTGTATTCAAAATCAAGGAGAAAAAGGCAAATTCTTTGCTTCCCTTCAAGCTATATACAAGTCATTAAAATCATGTGTACGTGCAAATTTCGAATTAACCGAAATGTTTGACTGCCCTATTGGAGTACGGCAGGGCTGTGTTCTCAGCCCGACACTATTTTCATTGTTCATAAACCAGCTAGCTGACCTAATGAATGAAAACGGTAAACATGGGGTACAATTATTCCCAGATATCATGGAATTGTTTATCTTATTATTTGCAGACGATGTGGCACAACACCAAGTGGTCTACAGAATCAGTTGAATACTTTACAAACATGTTGTGATAATATAAAACTAACTGTAAACATTGAACAAACAAAGGTCATGGTATTTAGAAAGAGGGGATTTTTAGGGAAACATGAGAGGTGGTTCTACAATAGTACTAGATTTGAAGTAGTTAATAGCTATTGTTATTTAGGATTTAAATTTACAACAATGGTCAGTGCTAAAAATGGTACACTGCATTTAACAACAAAAGGCAAAAAGGCAATAGTTCAGCTTAATAAAGTATTTCAAAAATATAAAGAAATGACAGCAAAAACGTACTTCAAAATCTTCGATACAAAAATACAACCAATTTTGCTATATCCTGCAGAAATATGGGGAATAAACAGGTTAGACCACATAGAAAAAGTGCACATGTGTGCATGTAAAAGGTTTCTAGGAGTGCCAACCAAGACACCTAATAAAATGGTATATGGGGATTTGGGTAGGTATCCACTCTATGTAAATTCATACGTTACCTGCCTAAGATATTGGTTTAGATTATTAGAAATGAATAAAGAACGATTACCATATAAGGCCTATCAAATGTTATTACACTTAGACAGTATTGGGAAGCAGTTCTAGGTATCAAAAATGAGATAAATCTTATGTATGACTGGTTTTAATATTGTTTGGTTACAGCAAGGTGTTGGGAACGTAAAAATATTTCTGCATATTTTGAAACAGAGGATTGTGGATATGTTTATTCAGGAATGGACAGGTACTCTGCGAGAACGTAGTAGATATCAACCTTACACGTCATTCAAGACCGTTTTTGAAAGAGAGCCATACATTCTAGATATTGATGTATATTGTTTCCGTGTTGCCATTTCTCATGTTCTGTTTAATGTTCTCCCCTACATAACAATTGTACATCGCTAAAAAGGATTCTAAACATGAAAAAGCTTGTCCTTTTTGGGGTAAAATCAACTGAAAATGAACAGCACTTTTGGTTTGCCTGTCCTATGTATGATGACTAAGACTTAAATTTCTAAAGGAATCGAAAGGACTTCCTCTGCATTTTGCTAAGAGCCACAAACCCAAATCCACACCATAATTTATCAAAGTATGTGATCCATGCAATCAACAGAGGGAAAAGAAAATACTTTAAACATTGAGCTTATCATGACCCGCACTTCTTTGTGGGTGTGCTTACCTACTGATTGGGGTATCCCCCTTTTCTGTCATTTTTATGCAAAATCACAAACACCTCGAATAGAAAATTGCAGGGCTAATGTGTTTTGTGAAGTATTTGTTTCATATCAATATCTGTGTTATGATAAACTACTCAATACTAGCTATAAATTGTACTTTACACATTTTTTCCCTCATATCCTAGTAGATGTATTTGGTTTGATATGATTTAAAGTACTCTGGATTGTGTGTGTGTGTGTTTTTGTTTTTTGTTTCTCCAACTTTCTTTATTTGAAAAATTTGGTTTCTCCAGTATGCAGCAAACTGCGGGAAATAGTATGCATTATAGAATATAAAACATTTTGTGTTCAAGACTAAAGCAAAATGACAAAGAAAGACAAAACTATTTGGAAATGTTTGTTATAAAATATTAAACCCAAGAAAAAGTATAATTACTTAAGTGTGAGATTTAAGTCTAATAACAAGAATGAAAACAAAAAACTTTTATTTTAATAGAAGTAACCAAACGTATGGAACAATGTTCTCATTTTGTATGTACAGTAATCTTGTTTTGATAAAACTAACCAAGCAAACTTAAGGAAAACTGAATTTAATCTGCACCTTAGAAGTGTTGCTGTATACTGAAAACGCATGAATATGTATTGAATGTTGACTACTGTGTGTTATGTACTGCGTTATATCGTGATGCTTTCCCAAATCAACCTTGTATTGTATTATGCAATTAAACAATTTCAGAGTTCAGAGTTTTCTCTCTCTCTCTCTCTCTCTCTTCTCTCTCTCTCTCTCTCTCTCTCTCTCTCTCTCTCTCTCTCTCTCTTTCTCTCTCTTTCCCCCTTCTCTTGTTGTTGTGTATTCTAATAAAGGGCATACTTTCGATTTTCAATGTTAATTTGGACTTGTTGACTGTACTTGAGCTCCAGTGAATCTCCTATTTTAATATCTTATTATCACGTGTAACAACTATGTGTACTATTCTACCATATGAAAGTGTTTAATTTTTTGATCTATAAGTTTGGCTTACTCTCTCTCTCTCTCCTCTCCTCTTCTCATCTCTCTCTCTCTTCTCCCCTCTCTCTCTCTCTCTCATCTCTCTCTCTCTCTCTCTCTCTCTCTCTCTGTTGTTATTGCTGTAAATTGTTACTTTGTTTTTTGTTGTTTATTTGTTTGTGTTTTTCGTTTGTTTGGTTTTTGTTTTGGTGTATGTATGTATGTGTGTATGTGTGTGTGTGTGTGTGTGTGTGTGTGTGGTGTGTGTGTGTGTGTGGTGTGTGTGTGTGTGTGAAGGGGAACGGTGCGGTTTTTGTTGTTGTTGTTTTTATTATTTTTTTTCCCTCTCATTTGTTTTTTTTTGTTGTTGTTTTTCTTGTGTTGTTTGTTTGTTTGGGAGGGGTGTTTGTCTGCTTTTTTTGTTTGATTTTTGTTTGTCTGTTTGTTTGTTTCCCTTTTTTGGGGGGTGGGGGATCTGGGGTATATTTTGTCTTTTGCTCGTCTGGGATTGTTTGTTTGTTTTTTATTTTTCTCTCTTTTTCTTTAAAAAAAGTTTTTTCACATTGCTTCTTCTGCTTGAAAGTATGAGTACTGAGTGCATTTTTAAATGTGACCCCACGGACGGGGACTGGATGTAAAAAAGCACATGAGTACTTATTCATTATCCTGGAAAAAATAATTTGTTTCTATTACTTACAATGTGTAGATGTTCTTTTTATGACTTTATTAGCTTTTTTCCCCTCTTTATTATATGAGTGTATGGGTATTACCTTATTTTATTATCATGACATTCAATTTGCATGAGTATAATTAAAAAGTGTTTGTGTTAACGGTACATGTGAGTATACATATTTTTATTATCCCTGAAATACCCCCCATTCCCCCCCACACACACCACACACACAACATACAAAACAACACACACACCCCACTCCTCACTCACTCACTCTCTCACCCATATTCTCTCACTCCCAAAGACTGTATAGTTTAGACTTCTGCTTGTTTTGTTTCTTGTTTTTATTGTATGGATGTATGAATATGAAATTCATTTCATTATCATGACATATAATTTGAAACGGGTATAATCTAAAATGAGTGTTGATGGGATCGCATACTGTTTTGGGAATTATATATTGGATATTATCTCTGAAATACCCACCCACACACACACTCTCTGTCTCCCTGTCTCTCTCTCTCTCACCTTTTATCGTCTTGTTTATATTTATAGTGTATCCTGATGAAGGATTCATAGTTTATATTTTCAATACTTTATTGGACTTGCCTCTGTACTTAAGTTTTAATGAGTGCCCTATTTCAATGCAAATGCTGGACTGGCGTTTTACACAGATTCAACAGGGAATCCTCATGCACACAAATGGCATAAAAAGTAGTATTAATGAAAAATTTCAAAACCTGGATACCAGAATCTCAAGCTTCTTTGAAGAAATTCATATATTGAAGGAATACATCATATAACAGAAACAAGACATTCAAGAATTACGGGAGGACAGAGAGCTCATTCTTGACAGACTTGAAGCTGTAGAGGGACAAGTGGAATCCACAGAACAAGCTACCAAAGCATGCAATGTGAAGTTCATTAATGTGCAAGAACTTGATGGTGAAAATGAATGCATGACTGCAAAGTATGCTATTGATATTCTCAATGATCATGCCCCCTACATGAACTGGCAACAAGAAGACATATCGAGAGCATATAGAATTTGAAGACCACGCTCTTGGAGAGGAGAACCACGGCCCATCATCGTCCACTTCTAGAGATGGTCAGACAAGATGGCCATATTGGGAGATCGGGAGCTTCGAGATGACCTAAAGGAGAGTGGCATCAAAGTATCCTCTGACCTAACTGTACACCAGCGAGAAACTGTAGACTGGCATTGGGGTCAGGGACAAATTGCCTTCTATCGCCATGGCAAGCTGCATGTCAGAGATAAGCAGCCATCTCCACCATTACATGATGGAAGAAACCACTTCAGAAAACCACCTCATACCCAAGAAGAACACAGGCCCCGAGTCCAAGATTGCAGACAAACCAGAGTCACTGGAAAAACAGATGCAGTTTCTTTGAACAGCGGCAAGTATGAAAAGTGGAAGACACAACAAGGCAGGTTTTTTTCACGCCACCAGGAAGAGTTTAGGCATGACAATCATCCCAGGTCATGTCTGGGGCAATCCCAAAGGAGTGTGTCACCACAGCCACATCAGGGTGTCCAGGCAGTAAACAGAGATCAGCCTGCTAGCTTCCACTACAGTGGCAGGAGGGACAACATGCAAAGAGTGCAGAGAAACCCTGCTAGAGAGAGAGAGAGAGAGACCCCACAGAGAGAGAGAGAGAGAGAGAGAGAGAGAGAGAGAGAGAGAGAGAGAGAGAAAAAGAGAGAAGAGAGAGAGAACCACATGTATTCAAGAAAAGCCATAGCTCCGTTTGATAGGGTTTACAAAATGACGCACATAAAATGTTATATTCAACACACAAACATCTTTATCTAACCAACTATAATTTAGTATGTACACACACAGTTACATTGTTTTCTGTGCTATGAGACCAAACTACTTCTCCTTTTAAAGACTAATAGATATACATGGCATTTTTATTGACATTTTCATTTTTGGAAGACAGGAGCAAAATCATTCTACAGTAAGCTGGTCTGCCATAATATTTCCCAGGAATATATTCTCTTCTAAAATCATCTAGTGCTGGACAAGAAAAAATGAAATAGACTTAATCATCTTTATCAAGTCTACACATGGGACATATCAAGTTTTTCTCACCTTTCCTATATCTTTGACAATGAACTGTTATTTCAGAGACACAAAATCTACATTTAGTCAGCTCACATCTAATACATTTGTTCACATTTATTTCAATGTATGGTTCTGTAAGGTTATTTGTTTTCAAAAGCTTATATTATGGAAATTGATCGCTATTCTCGCTATGACTGCTCCATTCTTGCAACCTGCAATCTATTATGGCTGCTTAGAACAAATAAAAAATCTGTTGATACAACCTTCGCTCTAAGTCAGAGAAGTTCTCTGTTACTGCTACTGGTATCCATGTAACCCAGTACAACCTGTCGCATGTGGGGGAGGAAACCCCAATAGAAAAAAAAAACATATGGAAACTTGGAGAGGAGAATGGCGCCACCAAGGAATCCTATGCCCACAGAAAAGACATGAAAGACAAATCCAAAGCCAAAATGATACCGGATCGGTCGGGGCCCGGGTTACCAACGACCACGCTTTCCATTGATCAACACCAAGGAGGAAGTGACAAGTCAGCTACTGGAGTTAAAACATTACTTAAGCTCCCTAGAGAACAGATCACCATTGGTACATGGAACGTCCGTACACTCTACCAGTGTGGAAAAATCAAAGAACTAGAGTATGAGCTTAGCCGCTAAAAAAAGGGACATTATTGGACTAGGAGAAGTGAGATGGACATGATTTGGTGAGACAATGACTGAAGAAGGCTATAAGATCTGGTACAGTGGTCAAGAGATTCATCATTAACATGGAGTGGCATTTAATATCAGAAAGGAAGTAGTGAGGTGCATTATCAGCTGTACACCAGCTTCCAGCAGGAATATCAGCATCCAGGTGTCGGCCAAGCCCAAGAGCATCACCATCATACAAATCTATGCACCATCATCTGACTATGCAGATGAAGAAGTAGAAGAATTTTACGAAAATCTTGGAGAGATCATTATGAAGATACCCAAGAAAAACTAATTTATCAAAAT
>CM054154.1:1851091-1934111 GCA_028751875.1 Rapana venosa | reverse complement strand
TTTTGATAACTTGTGAAGCAAGATGTTTGTACTAGATAGGAAAGATTAGTATTGATGTTTCAAACAATTCCATTGCATGATTCTAACTGAGCATGCCTTACTCATGACTGTTCTCTTATCGAAGATAATAATAATTGTAAAGACTATTAACAAAACAAGCAAGTACGTACAAAAACAATAACTAAGGTTAAAAAAGATGATAAACAAAAGGGAGGAACTTTATAACAAATCAAAAGTACTTTTTCCAAAAGTCAAAGACTTAGACTTTGGTAATTGTCAAATGACAGAAAAATTAGTAATCAGTTTGCTGACCAAGTTATCGCAGGGCAAACAAAAAGTCTATTTCTAGTAGTACCAGTCATCCAGAAAGGAATACATGTTCTGCCAAGGCGTCGCATGATTTCTGACATAGGGACGATGTTCATGTATACTTGTGGCTGGATCCTTCTTGCTGTTTTCTTAGACTTTTCCCAGAATAGTGCCCTTACACGTCTCCCAATGTTGACTGCGATAACGCTGGCCCCTTTTGAAGTTGGGTGGAGGCCATCTTTGAGTGTTCTGAACCCTGTATCTAAATTCTCATGGCTGATCAAGAAACATTTTTTATATCAAACAGCTCTGAAGTCACCAAGGCATTGAACACTTCTCTCTTCCAGTTGATTTGTGTGTCTTTTACTGGAGCGATCTTACTGACTATAATTTTCAGCCTGGGATGCTTCTTGGCTATTTTCTTGATGCATTCTGTAAATTGTTGGCTACATGCTTTGGGGTCCATCTTTTTGATATTGTTCATTCCACAGTGAAACACCACAGCGTCCAGGGTTTTCTCACCTGAACTTTGGTTTGCTTCGAACATTGGGCGGATGTCTTCCACTGTGAAACATTTGTGTGACACATCATCAAAGCCATAGGAAACACCCAAACGTATAGGACAGACTTTGTTAACAATGGAGTCATGCAGTATCATAACTTGAGGAAGGTCTTGTTCTTCTTTTGTTTCCAAAGGCAAATTACGTGCCTTGTGGGAGTAATATATTACATCATTTGATTTTTCAATGTCATTGATCCTGTAGTTAGGTGTTCTATTTTTATCAGTTTGCGCTTTTATTTTGCTTTTTGGGGATTTGATGTTGATCTACATGCAATGGCAATGTAGATCTAGCGGCCTCGGCATAGGTAGGACACGTAGTTTTAGTTGTATCCCTCTGATTTTTCTGGTCATGTTTGGGAGTCAGAGTCTGTTCATGTCTGTTTTCATATGACAATTTCTGAATCAAAACATTTTGACGGCTTATAACCTTTTCCAGCTCTGAAACACGGTCACATAAGTTGCTGATGATAGATTTTAAATCATCGATAGCACTCACCGTGTCAAACGGTGCTAGGCCTATTGTGCTTTCTGCACTAATCAAGTCAAGTCAAGTCAAGTCAAAGTTTTATTTCCAGATGGTACATTGAATAAGGAATGCATTTGCTTTTTTTCATCAAGCCATCTATCTAAGAACAAATTTCGTAATGATTATACTAAGACACTACATTATTGCATCATTTACCATTAAATTAAACCAGTAAAAAAAGAGGAAAAAATCGATAAGGAAATACATTGAAAATACAAATTACCACATATACATATACACGCACACAACATACTCATGCACACCTGAGCGCGTGCGCGCTCACGTCCACACACACATTTAAATCAAAAAGTTTTTAAAAATTAAAAAAAGAAAATCAAAAAACAAATTTAGGGAGGCAAAACAAATTATTTCCCCCTTCGGGTTTTATTTCCCCTTTTTTTTCCCAACCCTTTAATTCTTTTAATAAAAAAAGAAAAACTTTTGAATTAAAATTTTTATTAAAATACTAAAAAGTTTATGGTTTTTTAAATAACAATATCCCCAAATTAAAACCCCTCCTCCTTTTTTTTCCCCCCACCCCCCCCAAGCAAACTTTGTGAAAATTTTTTAAAAGGGACTTTAATAAACCTTTTTTTTTTTTAAAATTTAACCCATTTATCAAAAAATTTTGAAAATATTATACAAGAAAACAACTTTTCACAAACCTTTAAATTAAATTTAAAAAAAAAGGGGAAAAATCATGGAAATAAAATTTAAAAAAAAATTCCCCACAAACCCTTCCCCAAAGCAACAAAACAATTTTAAAAAATAAAACCTCCCCCAGGGCCAAAAACCCCTTTTAAATAAAAGAAAAGAATTAAAAAAAAAATTTAAAAAAAGGGGGAAAAAAACCCCTTTAAATTTCCAAATTTTTTTAAGAAAAATATTTTTAAAAAAAAAATAAATTTAAAAAAAAAAGGGTTTTAAGAAATAACCCCTAATCCCCCCCTTTTACCAAACTTCAAAATCCTAAAATTTTTTAAAATGGACAAAAATAAATTAAAACAAAAAATCAAACAAAAAACAAAAAAACTTAAATAACTTTTAATTTAAAATTAAATCCTTTAAAAACCCCAATCCCAAGACCCCCAATAAAAAAAAATTGAAATTGGGACAAAAAAACATGAAAGGGGAAAGGGAAAAAGGAGGGGGGGGGGAGGAAAAAGGGGGAAGGGAAAAAAAAAAGAGAAAAAAAGAAAAAAAAAACAAAAAAAAGGAACCCTAAATCAAATTTCCAAACCTATAAAAAACGGGCCTTCCCCCCAAAAAAATACCAAAAAAAAAGGGGGAGTTAAAAAGTAAAAAAATCCCAAAAAAAACCCCAAAAAATCTTGTTGGGGGACAAGGGGCCCAAAACCCCCAAAAAGGGGAAAAAAATTTTAACCCAAAAGGGAAAAACAAAAGGAAAAGGGAAAAGGAAAAGAAAAAGGAAAGAAGAGAGGGAAAAAAGGGCCCCCAAAAACCAACACCCCTAAAACAAAAAAGGGGAACACCCCCACAAGGTTGGGGGAGGGGTTAAGATAACAGGGAGGGGGCGCCCTCCCTTTTCCCCCGGCTTTCCCTTCCCTGCCCTTAAAAGAGGGCGGGTTTACCCATTTACAGCGGGGTGAACGGGGGGGAAACTGTCTAAAGGGCCAAAAGGCGCCGAAAAACGGTCACCCATCCAACTGGTAAAAACCAAACGCTCGAGGTTTGCTTAATTTGGCTGGGGGAAAGCAAAGTGCCCCGGGCCCACTGACAATCCCGCCCCCCAAACCCCCCCAAAACCCTTTGTTTAAACATTGCAATTATTTATTTATTTGCATAGTTTACTATTACTTTTTTTGCTTAATTAGTGGCCCCTTTTTCCTTTCCTCACCCCCCCCCCCCCCTCCACACATATACATGTGGGACGTAAAAATTTCAATTTCACATTTAAGATTTACTGAATTTTTTTGTTGTTGTGGGGAATACCTTTAAAGTGCTGGTAAATGTAAGTATGGTTTTTTTGCCTTTTTAGTCAGGGTTTAATTTGCCTATTATCAATTCCTAACATTCATGCTTTTGAGGGCCCTTTTTTACTGTTCTTAAACTGTTTTTTTGTTTGTCCCAATTTTAAAGGGCTTTTTGGGGATTTGTTCCTAATCACTACCTGATTTACAAAAAACCTTTTTTTTTGTAAAGATTTTTTTCTTGGTCTCGAAAAGTTAGTAATGATTTATGTCGTGTTTCTTTTGGATTTTAAAAGCTTTTTGGTGATCTTTGGGGGGCTTTTCCATTGAAAACAACTTCCTGGACAAATGGGGCTTTTTTTTAAAATTAAACCCTGTTTTTTGAAGGTTCGGGATATTTGTTTTCTTATTTTCGTTGAGGGTTTAGGGTTTTATTTTAGTAGAACAATTTCTCAGTCTCTTTTATATAATCAAGGGAATAAATTTAAAAAAATTTTATCTTTTGCAGCGCCCCCAAAGAAAAGAAGCTTTGTCAACTACAGGAAAAATTTATGGCCGCAAAAAAAAATTTTGGAGAGTGGTTTTTCGAAAAGGGTTTTAAATTTTGATAACGGAAGAGCTTGTAAAAAAAGACGTTTTCCTAGGGGCCCATCACATGGTGGGTCCAAGTAAGATTTTTGTCAATAATTAACCCAAAAATTCTGTGGGAGTCAACTTCTTCAATTACTTTTTATCTATAAACAGAGGGAAAATTTTAACTTATCATTTTTGTCTCTTTTGCCCTTGCTAGTACATACATACACATAGTTTCCCGCGTTTTTTGGGGGACATAGGGGTTTAGCTTAGTCCAAGTAACCAATCTGTAAATATTGTTTTTAATTTTGATTGGTAAGTCTTGGGGCCCGAATCACTACAATAGGGGGTTTGGGGCCCAAAAACCAAACTTTCAAAAGCTACATTCAAAAATTTGGGGAAGTCTTTTACATAGTTTGGAAAATAAAAAGGGGAACCCAATATTAAACCCTTGTGGACTCCATGTTCAATGGGTTTTAAAATTTTCTGATGTTTAAAATTTGCAGTTATAGCTACTGCCTATTCAAAAAAAAAACTTTTCAAAAAAAATTTAACTTTTCTGGTTTATTTTTTATACAAGTGAACTTACGCAAAAATAGGGGAATATTGATTAAAATAAAAATGCTTTTTTCCAAAAGAAAACAAAAGGGAAGGGCCCTGTATATTTTTTTCCCATTGAATTTTGTGTGGGAGACTGTCTGAAAATTTTTGTGTGAGTTTTGTTTTACAGAAATATTTTTTTTAAAAAAACCGACTGATCTTCTTTTAATAGTTTGGGTTTTTTAAAAAGTAGGAATATACGGATTTTTGGAAAATGTTTTTTGAAAGATTTAGAAAGACAGACAGAATTTGAAATTGGTCGGGAAATTTTGAAGGAAAACCCCAAAATCACCCGGTTTGGGGGACGGGTTAAGTTTTTTGGGCCTTTTTTAAATATGGCGGGAAATTTTTTTTTTCTCTATGCACAATTTATACAAGTTTTGCCCAGTGTTCCAGCAAAACCTGCCCAAACAAAGAAAAATTTAAACCCTTCATCTAGATTGTCAAAACCCAAAGTTTTCGGGAAATTTTTTGAAGAGAAAAGGTTTTTCCAAGACTCTTTTATTGCCCAATGGCAGTTTTAAAAAGGAAAATTTTAAATTTGTTTGTTTTGATATTTTGGTTTCTAAAGTAAGGGAAAGATCATTTTTTTTTTGACTTGTCTTTTTAAATTACTTTTTTCCGGCCAAATTTTTGGGAAAGTTTGTTAAAATTTCATCAGCTGATATATTTTTTTAACTTCTGTTTAATTTTTGATAAAATTTTATTACATAATGATTGAGGGCCCTTTCCCCATATTTGTTGACGTGGTAGTTTGATTAACATTTTTTTAAATGAAATCGGGTTTTAAAATTGGGGTTTTATTTAAGTTTATTTTGGGTTTTTTTGGGTTCTCTGAACTGCACATTTGAACCATGTTTTTTTCAAATATCTTTTATTTTTGGGGTTTTTCGGGTTTTTCCCAAGGTCTTTTGGTTTTTCCCAAGGGGTGGTTTATTTTTTTTTTTTGAACTCTTGTTTTTTTGAAAGGAAGGGAAAGGGGGTTTTGTTGTTACGTTTTAAATTTTCCCTTTGAAAATTTAAACAGTTTTTTAAAAGGCCTTTTTGTAAAGCCAAAAAAAATTCCAAAGGTTTTCAAAACCAAAAAATTTTCCCCCTTTTAAGTTTAAAAAAAATTTCCCCTGAAAAAAACATTTTTTATAAATTTTTCCCCTATTTATAGGAATTTTGATCTTTTTTTAAACCCAAAGAAAACACACGGGTTTTAAAGACAAGCTCCACATGAGGGAGCCACATACTTCTTTTATGTGTTTTTTTTGTTAGTAGGGGAAATATGATCAGGTCAGAGACCCCTTTTGGCAACGGAAAACCATGAAACCCATCCCACCTCCAACATGGGGGGAGAAAAAACCCAAAACCAAAAAAATCCGACCTGGAAGGGTTGGGGTCCCGCCAGTTTGATTTTGCCCCAAATAAAACCAATGAAAAACAAAAGCAGAACCCCCTCCCGTTGGGTTTCCCCGCCCTTACCAAGGACCCCGCCCCCTTCTTTTGCCACAGGACAGATGTGGGAAAGTTTTGGCTACTGTTTTAAAAAACCCCCACCCAAAATTCGGCCGACACAAAAAACCACTTTTGGCCCCGGAATGAAAGGAACACTAAGAGCTGAAACAAAGGGGGAAAAAAACTACACATGAGAATGTTAAAGAATATCATTGGCACTTTTCCTTGGGCTCGCAAAGCCCAGGGGAAAAACGGGGGGAAAACAAGCCCCAGGAAGACCAAAATTATCTCCCGTGGAAAAACGGGATAAAAAAGAAACAGGGCGGGGGGGTTTTCTCTTTCACAAAGACCCCGGGGAAAAACCGTCATGAGCTTTCAGCCTGTGCCCAGCAGATTTAAATTACCCATCCGCCCGAGACCCAACCCCCTTTAACAAAACTATAGTACGGGCATACCCCCTACATCGGGACTGCCCCAATAAAGCCGTAAAGAATTTTATGACCGCACAAGGGGTTCTGAATCAAACACCCAAAAAAAGACACCCTCGGTTGGGGCAAGGCGACGGAACCCCAAAGGTAGGAGAAAGGGCATGGAAAGACTGGGGGGCGTTTGGGGCCACATTGAAAAAAACCAAATAAAATTTGAAAAGGGTTTTGAGACTCCGGGATTTGCCAAAACAACCCCCTTTCCGGGCTAGTGAATACACTTGGCCCCCAACAAAAAAATCCGAAAAGGGCCCAGGGCCCATACCCAAAATGGAGAACACCACAACCAAATAGATTACATCATGGTGAAAAGAGGGTTTTCCCAGTCTGCTTTAAAAACCATCGCACAGGGAAAGAAGTTTTTCCCGGAGCAACATAGGGAGTGATCATGATCCTTGTGATGATTTATTTTTCCCCCACTACGGGCTAAAGAAAATCCACAAGCGAACAACACAGGGTCAAATTTTACCTCGAGAAGCTGAAGGACCCAGAAAGGGAAATTAAAAATTTTCAAAGAAAGGGATAGGTTTGGGAAAATTTGCCAACACTCACTGTGTTAAAAATCGACAAAAGACCCCACTGAAAAATAGTTTCAAAACAGCATGACTGAAAAGCAAAAGACTTTTTGCAAACGCCCGACCATCAAAAAACTGGGTCAAAAACCTAACAAACCTACAACTATTCGACAAGCGTAAAAAGTTGGAAAAAAAAGAAAAATAAAAAAAAAAAGAGCAAAAAAAAATAGGGCAGTCAACACAAAAAATCAGGAAGTTTCCCGGGCGGAAAGGGAAAAAAAAAAATGGGGTCGGGGAACAGGGGCCAAGACATTGAAGAGCCCCTCAAAAAACAAAAGCAAGAAAGCATATCCGCTGGGGAAAGACCTGGGCTGCACAAACAGAGGGAAAAGGGTTTAACAATCCAAGACAAAAATGGGAAGGTTTTCACGGCGACCCAAAATATTCTGAAAAGAATGGCCCGAATACCAAAAGCTCCGTCGATAACATAGAAACCCCAGGAATCCCGAAGTCCCAAATTACCCGAAAGCAAAGACAAGACAGTACCCCCAAAAATTTCCCAGAAGAAGTGGAAACAGCAGTCAGATCGCTGAAAAAGGGGAAAATCACGGGGGACAACATTTCCCCGCTTAGTTGGGCCCAAACCGGAGGGGGAAACCATTTTCACGCCCTACTAAGAATCTCAACAAGATTGGCAGGGCAGGGAAAAAGGGCCCAAAAACCCAATGGAAAAACAGCACTCATATCAACCCCCCCCAAAAAGGAAAAACTACAACAATGCCATAATTACCGCACAATCAGCCTCATATGGGCACCCCAAACAAATCATCTGCGATAATTTTTTGAAAGACTGAAGGGCCCCAAGCAGAGACCAAAAATTTTGCTAGGAACAAGCAGGTTTTTTAGACAGGGCGCAGCACAACAAACAGATATTCAACCTCAAAAAACCGGGAAACCCTTTAACATCCCAACCCAAAACCCATACCCCGTATTTATCATTTTAAAAGGCTTTTTACAAGGTGGGGCATGCAGCTTTGTGGAAAAACCCGAAACTTTTAAAAGCATCAATGCAAACCCCTTTAGAGTCACAAAACCAAACTGTACAGGGGGGCCAAACCCGTGGGAGGGACTTAAAAAAACCAAAATTGGGGAATGGGTTTTTAACAACATTGGGAGTAAGGCAGGGGTGTCTACTCTCACCCACCCTTTCAACAACCCTGAGAAAAAATCATGGCTGATCACTGGAACATCATGGGGATCAGTCACAATTTGGGGGCAGAACTCCCAAACCCCCCCTTCGCGATGAAAATTGAAAGGAAAAGCAGGGTCAGAAAAAAAACTTGCCAGCCTAAAAAACACTTGGATAAGGGCCCCCCAAAAAATACGGGTGGAAATCAGTGGGAGAGAAGACCAAACTGATGACTAAAACAAAAAACGGCATTAAACACTGATATCAGGGGTTAAAGACCAGAAGCTTGGGGAAAAAGTTCAAAGCTTTAAGACCTGGGGCCATTGTATCAAACCAGGGACCCAGCCCGAAGTAGATGCAAAGGGCCCACAACAAAAACACTTTGCCCAAAAAAAAAACCCCCACTGGAGAGTAAAAAATAAACCCAATTATCTCCAAGATCAGACCCAATGCGTCCCCTTGCCCTACCATAATTTTTGTATGCCTGTGAAAACATGGACCCCGACGCCTTTTGGGGAAAGAGTACAGGGATGGAGATTAGAGCTTTCCCGGGGACTCCTTGGGCATCCTCCTACAAAGACCACAAAGCAACGAAAGGGGTGCAAACAGAATCCAAACAAAAACCATTGGACCCTATGAAAACCTTCTAACGAAAAAGGGAAAAAACGTAAACTTAAGTGGTATGGGCTTTTCACAAGATCCCAAGGGGAAATTTCAAAAAACAGTTTTTGCAAGGCACTGTCCAAGGAAGGGAAAAAGAAGGGCAGACCAAGGAAGAGCTTGGGGGGATAACATCAATTTAATGGGCAGGCCTAGAACTTCCCCAAAAAAACCCTGAAAGGCAGAACAGAAGAAGAATGGGGGGAACGGTTGCTGAGTTTTTTGAAAGGGGGCCCCCCCGGTCGTCAGACTACGGGAAAAGAAAGAAGATAATAGATATGATCTATTTAAATTTTTTGAGTTTTTTTGTTATCCGAGTTGGTAAACTATTAGTTTTTTCTTAAAGGCCAAACATAGTAATTGGGTTTTTGGGTCCATTTTGGTTTAGGTTTTAATTTAAAAATATGTTAAAAAACCCCAAAAAAATTGTTTCATTGTTTAAAAGGGGATTACCCTCGTCCCTAAGGGGTTTTAATTTTTTTTAAACCAGCCTTCTGGTTTTTTTTGAAGGATTTCTTATATAAAAAACTAATTAATTTGGGTCAAAAAGTTTTTTTTAAATTTTTTTTTCAAAACCACATGGATTCAATGTCTAAACCCCCAAGGATTAATTTTTTTACAACTGACGGGGGAAGGGCAAAATATGTAAGCTAAAAACCCGGGGACTTGGGGTTTTTGAGGGTCTTAAAAAGGGGAAAATTTGAACCCGGAAAATTCATGTTTCCCTCCGTAACATTTTGGGGAAAACCCCGGGGTTTCAGCTAAGGGAAAACAAAGAAACCCGAAATTTCCCCCTGTTTTAAAAATAAGGTTGCAAAAGTCCCTCTTTTTTTTTTGGTTTTCACTGTTGATTTTCAAGGGACCTAAATCGGAGGGCCCCCGGGTTTGTTTTAGGCCCCCTTGGGCTGAATTATAGACATAATATATGTCAGGGTTTTATTGCCTAAAATTAAAATTTTCTTGTTTTGACTTTTTAAATAAACTTTTCAAAATAAAGACCCCCCTTTAGTAGTTTTCTATTTAATAATCAAACAGGAGAATATAATTTTGAAATGAAGGGAAAACCCAATAAAAGGGAAAAAATACAAAGGTCAATTTCAAAACTGCTCTGGATTTTTCCCAAAAACGATCTGTTTTTTATCAAAAATAATAAAAATTAAACCCCTTTATATTTCATACACTAAAAAGGGAACAAAAATATCCCCCACTACCTTTAAAGTAGAATATTTTGATAAAGAAATACTACATAACTTTTTTTTTTTTAAATCAAAAAATACCCTTTTTCACAAAACACTATTTCCCCTTTAAACTATAAAACAAAGAAGATAAAGGTCACAAACAGTAATATAAAACTAAAGAAAAGAATTTCTTGGGAAAACTATAGCAAAAAATTTTCCCCCAAAACAACTGTTCTGATCTAGAGTCTTTTGGTGTAGCAAAAATAGCGCTAATTTACAAACAGGGCCCAATTTTTTCAATCAACAAATGCTTGTAAAACCAGCAATATACTCTAGTCACAAAAGGGCAAAATTTTTACAATCAAGCAACGCTTTATAATCAAGCAATATAGCTGTTAGCCCCAAAAGTCAAATTTTCTTCATCAGGGAGAACATTTAAAAAACCCCCGCAGACGGGCATTGATCAAATTTATTTAATTTAAAGGGGAAAAAGAAAAGAAAGAAAAAAAAAAAAGAAAAAAGGGGAGGTGAAAAAAAGTTTTGAGAGAGGGAGAGGGGAAAAATTTTTTGGGAAGAATTAAGCAATCCTTTTTAATTCTTGTCAGTATAACTTTTTGTTTTGGAAGCAGGGAGACAGGGAAAAACCCCACACACACACAAACACACACACACACACACACACCCCACACACCACACAACACTTCCGAACGTACAAAAGAGGGGAAAATTTAAAAGTAGGGGGGGAAAACCCCTGCCCAAAACAAACAGAACTTTTTTTGAAGGTGCCAAAAAGCTTAAAAAAAAAAATTATACTCCCAAATTTCTGAATGGGTTAAACAGACGTTTTTTCGAGAGGGTGTTTGCCATTCCCCCATGTTTTTAAAACCTTTTGTCAAAAGGTTTTTTTTCTTTTCATCCCCTTTGGGTTTTTTGTCTTGCCCTTTTCCTTTTTGAAGCCGGGAAAAATGTTTTCAAAAGGCTTTCCAGGCTTTTTTGATTTTGTAAATTTTTCATAACTTTCGTTTTCAACTGGGGTAACTCATTGGCGATCAGTTTAGCTGTACACATTTTTCCCCCATCTTTGGGGGTGTTTGTTGTGTTGTGTTAGTGTGTTGTGTGTGGGGTGTGTGTATGTGTTTTGGTATGGTGTGGGGTCGGGCTTTGGGAAATATTATTTTATGTGCAAATTTTAATCCTTTAAATTTTCATGAATCTTAGGGACTGAAAATTTAAAAATTAAAAAAATATGTTTTTTTGTATGACAAAAAGCTACATAAAAGGGGGAAAAAATTTTGAAAGGGGTGCAATTTTTGAAATTTAAAATTTAAAATGTTTTAATCTGAATCCCATTTATCTTTTTGGAAAACAAAAGGATTTTTTTAACCCGCATAAAACTGACTTTTTTCCTCTGCAAAGCCCCAGGGCAGCGGAAATGATTTTTTCCGGGAATAAAAACAAAACAGAATATTAAAGTAGATTGTAGGTTTAAACCCCCGCTAAAAACCAAACAAAAGCCTTTTTTTAAGGAGTACAAGTCATGAGAAAATTGGGTAACCCCGACCAATTACTTTTGAGATCTCCCGGTTTGAAAAATGTAAAAAAACATTTTTTGAGAAGCCGCAAATTTTAAAAAAAATCTTTAAAATGAAAAAAAACCCCCCGGGCAAAAAGTTAAAAAAAAAAAAACAAAAACTTGTTTTCAAAGCATAATAAAAGAAAAAGTTTCAACTTTTGGTCAACGCAGAGAAAATCCCCCAGGATTTTTCCAGAGAAAAAAGAAAAAAGGCCCGCCCCCCCCCCCCCCCCCCCCCCCCCCCCCTTAATTGGGCAGAACAGCCGCACTTTCTTTTTGTCAGACAAAGACCATGGATTCCAAAACAAAGGATTACCAAAAAAAGTTCTAAAATAGCTAGCCTGGACAACAAATCGGGTTTTTCCCCCATCAACTGTGACACTGTTCCTTAGCCCCCTTCGTGTGGTAACGAGGTCACAAAAAAGAAGATTTTCTTCCATTTGGGCCCAAATCTTGTTTAAGCCCCCAAGGGTAAAAAAACGATAAACACCATTGAAATTGGGGGTCCCGAGTAGAAATCCACCACATTAAGGCTCCAAAATATCTTTAAATGACCATGTGAAAAAATTTGAGTTCCCTTCATCCAAAGCTGAGGTGAAGAGAATTTAAAAATCTGCAGCACGATTGCAAGATGTTTTGCATATGAGGCTTTAACACTTTTTAAATGTAATCAGGTTTTGATTTGCGTTTTAGTGAAGTTTTTTGTTTCTTTGTGCTCTAAATGTCTTTTTAAACCCATTTGTTTTCAAATAGTCTTTTAGGTGTTTTGGGGATTCTATGTCTTTTGTATCCAAGTGGTTTGATTTTTTTTTAAAAACTCTTTTTTTATGAAAGGGGCATTTTTGTTGTATACTGAAGAAAGTCCTTACCCAAAAATTTCGCAGTTTTCATCAGAGTCTTGATTTGGGTTATGTATGAAATGGAAAGTTTGTAAGTGGGAAAAGGGAAAATCTTGATCGTTAAATTTTTTAAAAATTTCCCTGAAAAAAAAAATTTTTTTATGGCCCACTTAAGGGATTTGATACATTTTTAAACCAAAAAACACACTGGTTTATGATCACTGCCCCACATGGGGGGAGACATACTTCTGTTAGTGTTGTTTTTATAGTGTAGATAGATCAGGTCAAGACCCCCTCTGCCGGAAACCCATGAAACCCAGTACCACCTGCCACATGTGGGAAAACCCCCAACCAAAAAACCCGACCGGGAGGGATGGGCCCCCCCAGGTTTGATTTCCCCAAGATACAAAAAGACAAACACACCGAACCCCCATACGGATCGGTCGTCGCCCGGTTACCAAGGACCGCGCCTTTGTTGCTCACAGGACAGATGTAAAAGTATGCTATGATGTAAAACGCAGCAAAATTCGTCCCAGAAAACACCCACCTCTTTGGCCATGGAATGTACGAACACAAAAGGCTCGGGCAAAGGGGAAAAACTGACAATGAATTCCAGATATCTTTGGCAATCCTTTGGGGCTCTGCGAAGTCAGGGGAAA
The DNA here is from genome assembly GCA_028751875.1 of Rapana venosa. Lineage (NCBI taxonomy): Eukaryota > Metazoa > Mollusca > Gastropoda > Neogastropoda > Muricidae > Rapana > Rapana venosa. The sequence goes on along the minus strand of CM054154.1, from coordinate 1,921,069 downwards.
AACATGGAGAAAAACGCCCCGGGAAGACCACAAATTATACTAAGTGGAAAACAGGTAAACATGAAACGGGGGGGGTTTCTCGTTCACAAAGCCCGTAAACCCGCATGAGCGTCGCCTGGCCCAGACTTATTACCATCCCCCTGAAGCCCCCCCCTTAACAAAACTATATACAGGCATACCCCCCTACATCAGACTGCACAGATGAAGCCGTAGAAGAATTTTATGGCCCACTACAAGAGGTTTGAACAAACCCCAAAAAAAGAATCCTCGTTGGAAGGCGACTGGAACGCCAAGGTAGGAGAAGATCAGGGAAAAAGACGGGGAGGGCGTTTGTGGGCCACATTGTAATAACCAACAAATAAAAGGGTTGAGACCCCGGAGTTTGCCAGAAACACCACCCCAGCTAGTGAATACATTTGGGCCCCACACAAGAAATCCAAAAAATGGACATGGCAACCCCCCAAATGGAGAACCCAAAACCCAAATAGTTACTCATGGGAAAAACGGTTTCAGTCTAGCGTTAACATCGCACAGACACGAAGTTTCCGAGCAACATAGGGAGTGATCATGTTTGTGATAGATTTTCCGACAACGTCTAAAAAAAAATCCAAAGCGGAACAACATCAGGAAAAAATTTTGCCCTCGAAATAAAGGGGACCCAGGGGTATTAAAATTTTTTTTCAAGAAAAGGATGGGTGGAAAGTTTGCGACTCACGTTTTAAACCAGACAAGACACCTGACGATTTTTTAAATACAGCAGTAAATAAAAAGCAAACGAGCTCTTGGCAAACCCCGACCAGTAAAAAACCATGGGTCAACCTAACATCCACAACTTGCGACAAGCGTAGAGGGTTGAAGAAAAAAAAAAATAAAAAAAGAAGGCAAAAATATGGGGCATCAACAAAAGAATCAGGGAAAATCCTGACGGAAAGGCAAAAAGAAATGGATCGGTGAACAGTGCCGACTTGAAGAGAACTTTAAGAAAAACAAAGCAAGAAAGCATATCACTTGAAAACCTACTGCACGAAACAGAAAAAGGGGGAAAAAAAATCCAAGCAAAAATGGGGAAATGTCTCACTGACGACCGGATATTCTGAACATGGGCAAATATGCCCCGATCGTATAACTATAAAGCAGGAGATCCCAAAAATCCTTAAAGTCCCGAAAAACAAAAGAACAGACATCACCCTATCCTCCCCGGGAAAAGTGGAAACACAGCAACGCGAAAAAGGGGGAATCAGCAGGGGTGACAAATTCCGCTGGTTGGTCCCAAACTGGAGGGGGAAACCATGATCAGCGCCCTATAAGAATCTGCCCAAAAAGATCTGGCAGACAGGAAAAAACCCAAAACCATGGACACAGTTTCCCCCCCCCAAACAAACACCCCCCCCCCAAGAAAGGAAAACTAAAACAATGCAAATTACCGCACAATCAGCCCCATTGTCACCCAAGAAAGTCAGTGCAGATAAATTGAAAGACTGAAGCCACAAAAGAGACCACATTGCTGAGGAACAAGCAGGTTTCAGAGCAGGGCGGGACAACAGAAAAACAGATTTAAAACCTCAAAATACTATTGAAAATTTTTTCAACATAACAAAAAACCTATACCACGTATTTATCGATTTTAAGAAGGCATTTGACAAGGGGGGATGCACTTTGTGGGAAACCATGAATTTTACACTCAATGCAAACCTGATCGAGTCATCAAACAGCGTACGCGAGGCCACCAGTGCAGGTACAAAACAAAAAACATTGGGAATGGTTTTTGAACAACATTGAGAAGGGGGCTGTTCTCTCCACCCACTTTTTCAACATCTTCCTTGGAGAAACATGGCTGTGACTGGAACATATGAAAAGGATCTCAGCATTGGGGGCAGAACGATCCAAACCTCCGCTTCGCAATGACATTGTTTTGGGAAAAGCAGATCAGAAAAAAACTTGCAGCCAAAAAGAAACCTTTGGGTAAGGCCTCCAAAAAATACGGCAGGAAAACATGCAGAGAAGACCAAACTGATGATAATAACACCCCGGCATTAGCACTGTATCAGGTTTTGACCGAAGCTGGGGAAAAAGTTCAAAGCTTCAAGTACCTGGGGCCATTTTCAGACCCGGATCCAAGCAGAATAGTATGCAGGGCCGCACGACAAAAACACTTTGTCAAAACAAACACCATCGAGAGATAAAATATCTCAATTATCCCAAGATCAGACTAATGCGCTCCCTTTCATATCCAATTTTTTGTAGCCTTGAATCATGGACCCTGACTGCAGTTTTGGAGAGAAGAGTACAGGCAGTGGAGATGAGATGCTTTCGGAGACTCCTTGGCATCTCCTACAAAGACCACATAAGCAACGAAAGCGTGCATAACAGAATCCAGCAAACCATTGGACCCTATGAGAACCTTCTAACGATCGTGAAAAAGCGTAAACTTAAGTGGTATGGGCATGTCACAAGATCCCAAGGAATTACAAAGACAGTTTTGCAAGGCACTGTCCAAGGAGGAAGAAGAAGAGGCAGACCAAGGAAGAGCTGGGAGGATAACATCAGTGAATGGACAGGCCTAGAACTCAACAAAACCCTGAGAAAGGCAGAACAGAGAGAAGAATGGAGGGAACTGGTTGCTGAGTCTTTGAGGGTGCCCCCACGGTCGTCAGACTACGGGACAGATAGATAGATAGATAGATATGATCTATTAATGTTTTAGAGTTATTTGTTATCCGAGTTGGTCTATCTATTAGTTGTTCTAGGCCAATCATAGTAATGTTGTGGGTCCATTTTGGTTTAGGTTTTAATAAGTCTATGTTAAAATCCCCAAGAATAATTGTTTCATTGTTTAAAAGTATTACCTCGTCCATAAGGGAGTTGAATTTTTCTAGCCAGTCTCTGGTTTCTGAAGGATTTCTGTATATAAATTCTATTAATATTGGTCTATTGTTTTTTTATTTTATTTTCAATCCACATGGATTCAATGTCATAAACCTCAAGGTTATATATTCTTTTACAACTGAGCGAGGAGACTATATATGTAAGTAACCCGGTGGACTTGGGTTTGTGAGGATCTTCACGGAAGATTTGATACCCTGGAATATTCATGTGTGCATCTGTAACATTTGGAGAAAGTCGGGATTCAGCTAGGCAAAACAAATGAAACTGATTTCCACTGTTGTATAGTATGGTTGCAATGTCATCTTTTTTGTTTGTTGCACTGTTGATTTTCAGGTAGCCTACTCGGAGGCCCTGTTTTGTTGGCCACTTGTCTGAAGTTATAGACATAATATATGTCAGGATTGATTGCCTAATTTATGTATATATTTTCTTGTTCTGTACGTTTAAGTAAACTATCAAAATAGAAGACCCGTTTAGTAGGTTTTCTATTCAATAATCAAACAGGAGAATATAATATGAAATGAAGGAACACCCAATAAAAAGGAAACAATACTAAAGGTCAATTTCAAAAGCTGCTCTGGATTTGCCAAAAATCGATCTGTTATATCAAAACAGTATATAAATTAAGTCCCCTTTATATTTCATACACTAAATGGAGATCAAAGTATACCACACGTACATTAAAGTGTAGAATATTTTGATAAAGAAATACTACATAACTTTTTTTTTTCTAAATCAATAACTATCACTTACACAATACACGTATTCATATAAAGCTATAAAACAAAGAAGATACGGTCACAATCAGTAGATACAATACTAAAGTATAGAATTTCTTGGAAAATCTATAGCAAAATTTGTCTCTAAAACAACTGTTCTGATGCTAGAGTCTCTGGTGTAGCAATATAGCTGCTAATCACAGCAGTCAATTGTTTCAATCAAGCAGACTGCTTGTATAAACCAGCAATATAGCTGCTAGTCACAAAAGTCAATTGTTACAGTCAAGCAGACTGCTTTATAATCCAGCAATATAGCTGTTAGTCACAAAAGTCAAATTGCTTCAGTCAGGCAGAACGATTTATAAACCACACAGCAGCACGACATTGATCAACATCATTTAATTTACTGGGAAAAAGAAAGAAAGAAAAAATGAAAGGAAAAAAGGAGAGGTGAAGAAAAGTATGAGAGAGGGAGAGGGGAAATTGTTTGGGAAGAATTGAAGCAATCCTTTATAATTCTTGTGATCAGTATAACTTCTGTTTGGATGCAGGCAGACAGGCATACACACACACACACACACACACACACACACACACACACACACACACACACACACACACACTTGCAGAACGTACATGAGAGGGGAAAGTAGATTAGTAGGGTAGACCAGCTGCTGAAAACCAAACAGAAGCTTTCTTGAAGGTAGCACAAGTCTTAAAAGAAAATGATACTCGCCAAATTACTGAATAGCTAGATCAGACGTTTTGTCGAGAGCTGTTTGCCATTCCGCATGTTTCAAAACCTTCTGTCAAAGGTTGTTGCTCTCATCACTTGGCTTTTTTGTCTGTGCCTTTCCTTTAGAAGCCGGAGATGTTACACGGCTTTCCAGGCTTCTTGATTGTGTAGATTTAGTCATAACTTACGTTACAACTGGGGTAACTCAGTTGGCGATCAGTTTAGCTGTACATCATTTCCACCATCTTGGTGTGTGTGTGTGTGTGTGTGTGTGTGTGTGTTGTGTGTGTGTGTGTGTGTATGTGTGTGTATGTGTGTGTGTCTGTCTTTGAACTATTATTTCATGTGCATTATAATCTATAAATTACATGAATCTTAGGTACTGAAATTAACATGAAAAAAAATATGTTTTTAAGTATGACAAACAGCTACATATAGGGAGAATATTTAGATTGTGTGCAAGTTTTGATTAAATATTAAAATAGTTTCAATCTGAATCCCTTTCATCATTTAGGCATGCAACAAGGATTTGTTTACCAGCAGTAAATTCTGACGTTATCCTGCTGCATGCTCAGGACAGCGGACTGATTTGTCGGTAATAGCACAAATCAGAATAGTTACAAGTAGATTAGTAGGGTAGACCAGCTGCTAAAAACCAAACAGAAGCCTTTTTGAAGGTAGTACAAGTCATGAGAAAATGATACTCGACAAATTACTTTTTGAGATCTCAGGTAGAAAAAATGTAACACATTTTTTGAGAAGCTGCAATTGAAAAATAATCTTACACTGAAAACATCTCCGGCAAAAGTTAAAAAAACAAAACAAATCTTGTTACATGCATACATAGAAAGTAAATGTAGCAACTTGTAGGTCAACTGCAGAGAAAATCCTCCAGGAGTTTTCCAGAGAAGAAGAAAAAGGCCAGCCCCCCCCCCCCCCCCCCCCCCTTCTTATTGTCAGAACAGCCGCACTTCTCTTCTTGTCAGACATGAAGACCATGGATATCACAACAAAGGATTACCAATCACGTTCTAACATAGCTAGCCTGGACAACAATATCGGTTTTCTCCATCATCTGTGACACTGTTCCTTAGCCCACTTCTGTGTGGTAACAGAGGTCACAAACTGAAGATTGCTTCCATTGGCCAGAGTCTTGTTTAAGCAGCAAGGCTAAAAATCGATATCACCATTGTAGTTGGGTGTCAGAGTAGAAATCCACCACATTATTGGCTCCAGATATCTTAGTGACCATGTGAACAAATTTGAGTTCTCTTCATCCTATGCTGAGGTGAAGAGATATAAACAGTCTGCAGCACTGATGCAAGATGTTTGCATATGAGGCTTGCCTTCAACCAGCTGTGATCTGTTTGTTGCACAACGTCCAACAATAGACGGCGCGGGTACATTTCATGGCATGGGGAGGATTGCTGCTGTCACTCCTGCCATTAGAACTAGCAGATCCACCAAACATGATGTTACTGCAACAGCTGAGCAGGTGAAAGTCATTTGGAGGATCTATCTATCTATCTATCTGTCCCGTAGTCTGACGACCGTGGGGGCACCCTCAAAGACTCAGCAACCAGTTCCCTCCATTCCTCTCTCTGTTTTGCCTTTCTCAGGGTTTTGTTGAGTTCTAGGCCTGTCCATTCACTGATGTTATCCTCCCAGCTCTTCCTTGGTCTGCCTCTTCTTCTTCCTCCTTGGACAGTGCCTTGCAAAACTGTCTTTGTAATTCCTTGGGACCTTGTGACATGCCCATACCACTTAAGTTTACGCTTTTTCACGATCGTTAGAAGGTTCTCATAGGGTCCAATGGTTTGCTGGATTCTGTTATGCACGCTTTCGTTGCTTATGTGGTCTTTGTAGGAGATGCCAAGGAGTCTCCGAAAGCATCTCATCTCCACTGCCTGTACTCTTCTCTCCAAATCTGCAGTCAGGGTCCATGATTCACAGGCATACAGAAATATGGATATGACAAGGGAGCGCATTAGTCTGATCTTGGAGATAAATGAGATATTCTTGTCTCTCCAGATGGTGTTTAGTTTTGACAAAGCTGTTATTGTCTGTGCAGTCCTGCATACTACTTCTGGCTTGGATCCCTGGTCTGATACAATGGCTCCCAGGTACTTGAAGCTTTGAACTTTTTCCAGCTTCTGGTCATTAACCCTGATATCAGTGCTAATGCCGTTGGTGTTATTAGTCATCAGTTTGGTCTTCTCTGCACTGATTTCCATGCCGTATGTTTTGGAGGCCTTATCCAAGTGTTCTGTTAGGCTGACAAGCTCTTTTTCTGATCCTGCTATTCCATCAATGTCAATCAAAATATTCAGTTCGTCTGCCTCTCAGCTAAAATAAGACTTCAGTCTTCTTTAAACAAGCCATAGTGCTGTCAACATCTTCCCTGACCTGTAGAATGTATTGTGGCCACTGCGCTGCCCACGACCAGGTTGTTCAGGACCTCTAAAAGCAGTGTGTAATAGCCTCCATCCAGGACATGCAGAGCTGCTTCACCTTCCTACCCACGATGGACATGGTTTCCATAGACAGGAGCTGTGTGTTCACACCTCTGCACTTCTTGTCAGCATTGGCCAGCCTGAACCATGTAACACTACTTTTTTAATGTTACTTTGGATCAACCTCTTTGGTGGAAGGCCAGGATCACTGTTGCCAGTGAACCAGATGACAGCCCTCTCTGCTCCATTTTCCCACAACAAGGTGGCTTAGATACTGAGGTGAGACTGCCGGGATCTATAGGACGACTAATGGCAGGAACTAGTCTTCAGCAGTGTTTGGAAGTGATACTTGCACCTGATGCCATCAAGCATTTACACTTCACAGGAAAGTGGAGGGCCAGAGCTGTTCAGGGACATTGCACAGTTGATGTTGTGTTGAATGTAGTCATTGCACTCAAGGCCTTCAAGAATTATCTTGACAATGCCATGGAAGAACAAGACAAGGAGCCAGCAGTGGCTGATGTTGGAGACAATGAAGATCTGTCTCAAGTCATGCACGAGAATGCAAGATCCAAAGAACTGAGTGCATGAGGTGGATAACAAACCAATCACTGAATTTGTCTTGCAGAGTGTGTTGGGGACAGGTAGGCTAAGCACATATCAGCAACAGGTGACAGATTTCCAACAACAACGCCCCACGACAGATCGTTGATGCAGTATAACCTCGACATGGAAGGCAAAACAAGCGTTTCAGCGCTGGTCCCAAGGCTTTGCCACATTGTCAGATAGCCAGATTTTAACGGGTACGGTTTTAATCTGCACGCTGAGAAAAGCAAAGCAGGCCAGTTCATCGGAAAAGTGGATATAGGATCGCCAGCAGAGGCTGCCGGACTCCGGGAAGGTGATCGCATTGTGGAAGTGAACGGAATAAACATCGGCAATGAAAATCATCAGCAAGTTGTGGGCAGGGTCAAATCGAGAGGTGACGAGACGCGCTTGCTCGTGGTGGATCCTCAAACGGACATGCATTACAAAAGTACCATGACGGTTGCGAGAGGAGATTTGCCTGAAGTGTGTTTCATGACAGCTTCGAGGGTTGCGCTCACCAAATCACCCCTCACCAACAACGGCACTACCACCACCACCACCGCCGCCGCCGCCGCCGAGCCACCCTATGGCGGAGACTCGGCCGTGCCCCAGGCGGCTGCTGCCAGCCCGCACTACCCGGTGCGCGTGTGCCAGCTGCGCAAGTCGGCCGACTTCGACGGCTACGGCTTCAACTAGTGGGAAGGGGACCGCATCGTGGAGGTGAACGGCCGCAACGTGGAGGCCCTCAAATCCAGCCTCAAGACACATTTATTTCGATTTGTTTTTTACAAGATTCAGCGCTATATAAATTCCATATATTATTATTATTATTATTATTATTATTATTATTATTATTATTATTATTATTTCCCCCCTTTGTTTCATAACAGAACTATCCCACCTTCACTAGCCTAACCCATGTCCTATCAACCTGCTAAAGTATATTACCTGTGAGTGTGTGTGTGTGTGTGTGTGTGTGTGTGTGTGTGTGTGTGTGTGTGTGTGTGTGTGTGTGCTTTTGAAAAACATTTGACTATTGCAATTTTATTTCATAGATTTGGTCTGCAGTGTACCATGTTTGAAATATCTGTGTTTAACTATTGATTATTTGTCATTGGTTGCATGACTGTGTAAGGTTGTGTTGAATGCATGCGCTTTGATTTGTCTTTGCAAGAAATAGTGCTATATAAGTTCCATTTATTGTTGTTGTTGTTGTATTATTATTATTATTATTATTATTATTATTATTATTATTATTATTATTATTATTATTTCTAAGATGTTCTCCTGTTTCAACTGATAGCTTTTCCCCTGCATTCAACAGCCAAGATTCTTTTGCCCTGCCAGGGTGTGTGACCTTGGTGTGTGAGTGTGTGTGTGTGTGTGTGTGTGTGTGTTGTGTGTGTGTGTGTGTGTGTGTGTGTGTGTGTGTGGTGTGTGTGTGTGTGTGCGTGGTGTGTAGGTGCACACATTTACACTTGATGGACTATTAGTTGTTACTTGTTGTTTGACTGTAAGAATGAGTTGAGTGCAAGTGATTTGCTTTGTCTGTGCCAAGATATAGCGCTATATAGATTGCATTTATTATTATTATTATTATTATTATTATTATTATTATTATTATTATTATACTGACCTTCAAACACACGTCAGACAACGAAACATGAAGTGATTTGGTCATATCACTTGCTCCTCTGGTCTTGCTAAAACAATCCCACAAGGCACAGGGGGGAGGAAGAAGAAAAGGCAGACAAAGGAAGAGATGGGAGAACAACATTGAGAGAGGACAAACATTGCGCTGAGAGACACTCTCAGGGCGGCTGAGAGACCATGGGACTGGAGAAAGGTGGTTGACAAAGCTTCGAAGGCGCCCCAAAGGTTTCGGAATCTAGGAGATCGGTAACGGTGACACATGTAACTCCAAAAAACAAAGAGACTTTTCTTTGGTGTCTCCCCTCCCCCCCCCCCCCCCCTTTGAATTCTCACAAACAAATTACTTTTTGCTGGAAAAACGTTAAACATACACGCGCGCGTGTGTGTGTGTGTGCGTGTGTGTGTTTTGTGTGTGTGTGTGTGTGTGTGTGTGTGTGTGTGTGTGTGTGTGTGTGTGTGTGTGTGTGTGTGTGTGTGTGATTGATGTTGCCTAATGTTTAACAAAATATTACCTGCATCAATACATATTGTAAAGGCACTCTCCTACTGCTGCACAGACATTGTTTTCAAACTTCTGTCCTTTCACTGCCATATGTCCTCCCACAATGACACTAGTCAAATAATTATAATTATATTGAACACAGAATAAACTGAGAACAACACACATTTGGCTTCACTACCTGTCTGCAAAAACAATAGTAGAGCTCCAAGGATTGCACATTGCCTTGAATCCATCATCTTCAAGTGACGTTTGTCGTTGGTAATATTTAAACATGATAGGCTAGGCTTGACACTTTCCAGTCCATTCTCACTGTAGCTGCTGGTCTGACTGACACAAAGTTCCTCAGTATTGCAGTGAAGAATGCCATGTCTTTCCTACAACAGCCTGACCCTGGCCTGTTAAACCTACACGTGACGTCATCAGGAGAAAAGACGTGAGTCTAAATGGCGTGAGTCTAAATGACGTGATTCTAAATGCAGCCGCCTATACCGGCACTGATTGGCTGAGCGTATTAAAGAGCAGCGTCTGCTACTGTCTACAGTGTCAAAGAAGCTACTTTTTTGTACTGACCATGGTTGGCTGAGCCTGTTAGGGAGACTGCTTGCAGTCGTACATATCGACACATATACACAGACTCTGTTATGAGTGACAGACACTAGGTGAAATTGATTAAAGTCATGTTAAACGTAATGTAGCCGTCAGATCCGTCCTCTTGTTCTGTTAGTTCTGCCTACTCACCCTCAACTTTCCATTTGAAGTAATCTCTTTAGCACACTTTAGCGCCATATTGTCATCTTCGTATATTTTGGGGATTGACTGTCTTTTGAAGTTGTAGCTTATCAGAATTTGTTTTAGTGTGATCCCTGTGATTTATTTGGTATTGGTGAACAAATTACAAAGTAGCTTATTATCATTGTGCTAATTTATGTATGAACACAGCTGTTAGCTTTCAGTGAAGTATAGTGGGTTTTTTCTTCAGTTTTAGTAGACATAGATTTGTGACATAGCAGTGACCAATACAATAAAAAGCATAATCCTCTGTGTTTCAATTAATTTAATGTCTTTTTACAAGTTGTTATGCTAGAGGGGGTGGGGGAAGGAGAGAAAGAGCGAAGGAGGGTGTGTGCATGTCAGGGGTGGAGGGTGAAGTTGGTAATGTATAGGAGAGGAATTTTAGTGGATCAATGCATGCAAAATGATAAACAATATTTAAAAACATATATGAAAAAACCCAAAAATAATTGGAAAAACTTTTTTTACATTACTAACCTATTGAACTTCAATAAACAACACGAAAATGCAATTTCAACAATTTGTAACACAATCAGTAATTCCAATGAAAAATGTCAATACAATTTCAACAACTGAATTTCAGGTGAAAAAAACCCAAACATATTTCAATGTACATAACCCCTCCCTGCCCCAAAACAAACCCAAGAAGCAGTCCCCCCCCCCCCCACCCCCCCCCCCCCCCCCAAGAAAAACCCTCAACTTTAAAACAAGACCAAGAAAGAAACACCCAACATCAGCCAAAAACCAAGTACAAACAGTATCTCTAGCCCCCTTCCTCCCTCCTATAAAACAAACAAGATAAACAATAGGAATGCCGGACTTGACGATTATTCACCATGGGGGTCGGTGGTGCACCGAGCTCTCTCCTGCAAAACTGTACACCATTGTTGTAGGTGAGCTGAATTTGTATAAAATATCTGAAAGAAAATTGACATACTACTACTACTACTACTAGTAGTAGTAGTAGTGATAGTACTACTACTACTACTACTACTACTACTAAATGGAACTTATATAGGGCGATATCTTGCAAAGACAAATCAAAGGGCATGCATTCAACCTAATCTTACACAGTTACACAACCAATGACAAATAATCAATAGTTCAAACATATATTACAACAATGTAGGCTGCAGACCAAATCTATGAAATAAAATTGCAAAGGTCAACTTATTTTTAAAGCACATACACACACACACACACACACACACAAACACTCACACAGGTCATATACTTTAGCAGGGTGATAGGACATGGGTTAGTAAAGGATTTCATTTATTTCATTTCATTTATACCGCTTTAAGTCACGCAGATTTCTATGCGTAAAATTCGGGCTGCTCTCCCTGGGGAGAGCAGGTCGCCACAAGAGCAGCGCCACCAATCTTTTTTTCTTTTTTCCTGTCGGAAACAGTATTGTTTCCCTATCCGAGTGACTTTTTTCTACATAATTATTTCCAGAGACAATTCTCTTGTTGCCATGGGTTCTTTTATGTGCACAAAAATATTATGTGCAACACACGGGACCTCGGTTTATCATCTCATCCGAAAGAATAGCGCCCAGACCACCACTCGTGGTCTAATGAATGGGAATACGAACCACCGCACACTTCCGACCCGGACTTTTCGCTTTCTAGACAGGCGCCTTACCTCTAGACCAGCGATCCACCAATCCAAGGAGGGGATAGTTCTGATATGAAACAGGAGAGGGGAAATCTTAGGTTTGAAATACATATGTCCTGAGGCTGGATTTAAAAGTGTCATAGCTAGGCTACTGGCAAAGAGAGAGAGAGTAGTTTCTTATGAGAATCCTGGAATATGCTGGGAATTATAACGAACTAGTATCAAGGTCTGATGTTGTCGGGATAGTCTCTGTGATAGCATCACCATTCGGACCTGATCACTACAGCCTCTCTCCCAAAAAGCTTATCATTATCGCGAATTTTAACTTCTATTTTGATAACCAGTCTTCTTCTGATGTCAAACGTATTTCTCTTTCTTTGTCAAACCACTCTCTTTCTCAGCTGGTAAATGAAGCAACACACAGATCAGGACATTATTTAGACTACCTAATTACTGATGTTTCCCAAGATCTGATCTCTTCTGTATCTATCACTGATGAATACTTTCTGATCATTTCACTGTTCTTTTGTCTCTAAACATTGCAAAGCCAATCAGAAAGAAAAAATATGTTACCTGTCGCAACCTCAAAGTCACATATATTCAAACTTTCCCTTCACAAGCTGCCGAATGCCTATCACAAACCTCTGACAACAATAACCCCTCTAAATACTACAATGATGTTCTCAGCCAACTGCTTGATGAACATGCACCTCCCACTGACCGTCTCCTGCCTGATAGGCCATGTGTGCCATGCTACATTCATGACATCCTGGTCACAAAGTGCAAACACAGGCAACTAGAGTGGCAGTGGCGAAAATCAAATACCGAAAATTATTAAGCAGCTCTTTCAAAAACATGTGAACAAAGTCAAACCTTTCATTCTTTCAGCAAAAAACACAGTATTATTTTTCTCAAGTTCTTGACGCCCTGTCAATGAAATCTCTCTTTTCCCTCACATCTACTCTTCTTGGATCTGTAAAGGCAAGCCCTTTGCCTTCCATTCACAACCACCTGAACTTCCTTTTATATTTTCTGCATTCTTTTCTGAAAAGTCCATTACATTTTGTTCCAAACTGGATCAGACTCCTTTCCAGCCTGTACTTCCTGATCCCCAATTATCTGGCACTCCTCTCCTTTTCTTTCATCTGACAAGTGGGAAAGCAATCATGACAATTAGGAAATAAATGACTATAAAATCATGTGATCTTGATCTCATACCTGCTTCTCTTTTCACACTCTGTCTACCATACCTTATACCCATTATTACGAAAAAGGTAAACTCGTCTCTTGTATCAGGAAATGTTCCATCAGCTCTAAAAACTGCTATAGTTACACCTCTACTCAAAAAGCATGACCTTGATCTTAACATTCTGAAGAATTATAGACCTGTTTCCCAATCAACCGTTTATTTCTAAAGTCCTTGAAAAACTAGTTCTCAAACAGCTCAACAACCACCTTCTCCCCAACAATCTTCTTCCTGAGTTTTAGTCTGCCTATCGAGTCATCCGCAGCACTGAAACCATACTAGTACACATTTTAAACACTTTTTTACTTGCTTCTGATTAAGGGAAAATCTCCCTTCTTACTCTACTCGACTTATCAGCAGCCTTCGATACTATACACCACTCAATTGTTCTCTCTCGTCTTAAAAAATACGTTCGGTATTACTGGCACAGCACTCATCTTGTTTAGCTCATATCTTACTGACTAATTCTAGACATAATATCATGTGACCTTTATCCCATACCTGCTTCTCTTTTTGTACAGTGCCTAAGACAACTTATACCCGCTATCACAAAAATTGTGAACTCATCTCTTGTTTCAGGAAATGTTCCATCAGCTCTCAAAACTGCAATATTACACCTCTACTCAAAAAGCTTGACCTTGACCCTAACATTCTGAAGAACTATAGACCTCTTTCCAACCTACCTTTCATGTCTAAAGTTCTTGAAAAAGTAGTTCTAAAACAGATTGATAACCACCTTCTCTCCAAGGGTCTTTTTCCTGAGTTTCAGTCTGCCTATTGGGTCAACAATAGCACTGAAACTTTCCTAGTCCATACCCTAAATACATTTCTACTTGCTTCTGACTCTGGGAAAATCTCCCTTCTCACTCTACTCGACTTATCTGCAGCCTTCGACACTATTGGCCATTCAATTCTGCTCTCCCGTCTGCAAAAAAACATTCGGTGTTACTGGCACTGCCCTCTTATGGTTCAGTTCACACCTCACCGACCAATTCCAGACAAGATACAGTCAATACCTGCCAAACTGGAATGTGGTGTCCCACAGGAATCAGTTCTTGGCCCTGTTCTTTTCACTCTCTACACTGCTATACTATCACATTTATGGATGCTACTACCTAATACCCAGAAGATATTTTTCATACCTTGCAAAGCTACTGCTTCAAATTTCTTTGGAACAACAAAAGAGATATAAAAAAAAGTAGACAAGTATCACACAAAAGTATTAAAACTGGAGGTCTTGGATTATCAGAATTAAAAATATTAGCACAATCTTTGAAACTGACATGGCTGAAAAAACTCCAGACAACAAATTATAGGTGGCAGACTATTGCAAGTTACAATTTTCCACTGATCAACAAAATTTCAAAATATGGACCAGAGATCGTTTTAGTTTATTGTAAATCTAATGCATTTTTTTTACGGTCGTATAGTGTGCTTACAAAGCATTATTTTACAAAGTTAACTTTAGTGATTCTTGCAAATTGTTAGCAGAACCAGCTTTTAACAAAAAAGAGTACAAACAGGAAACAGATGTATTGCTACTAAAATATAGATTGATAAAGGCATTCATAGCATAGGGAACTTTTTACTTGAAAATGACAATCTTGTGAAAAATAAACCGTTTAGACTTAGATATGATGGAAACATTGATTCTTTACTTTCACTGGTTATATTATAAATCAACAATATCAGCATATATCAGAAAAAAAGGTTGCAATACAAGACAATATTTGCTCATATATGTGTCTGTCTGTGTAAGAAATCTGACCAGTGTGCTGAAAAGGTCCAAACCTTTTTATGAGGAGCTCATTAGAAACAATCATCACCCAAAAAGTTGTATTAAGTGGGATGAAAAACTGAATGTTGAAAATTATTGGAAAAATGGTTTTTTGTATGTTCATAAAATTTCTGACGTTTAAATCAAAATGGCCCCAACTTATGATAATTCACAGGTGTCTTGGGACCAAAGTTGTACTGAAAGAGATGGGTGTGACTAACAGTGACCTATGCAATTTTTGCAATACAGCAGTAGACAGTATTAGACATATGTTTTGGTAGTGCACATTTGTTTAGAGTTTTAGCAGATACTTACTGAAGTAATGAATAAAAAATTTGACATTTTGTTCAATCTGAATATAACAGAGTGTCTTGCTATACTTGGAAGTGACAGAAATATAAGTATTGATGATAATTTTTATTTTTTTGGTACTGCCCAAACAATACAGCTTTCATTGTAAATTGAATAGTAATAGACCTATACTTCATGTATTCATCAACAGCTTAAGATACAGATATCTTACTGAGGAATATGATTTCTTGTAAGAACTTTACATAATAATAATGTAATTATTAGGTAGATTCCATATCAACCTCTCTTTGATAACAGTAGTAAAAACAGTCAGCATCTGTGAATATCAATGTTGTCTATGGTCCTTAAAGTGGAGGCCTTCTGTTGAAAAAAAAATGACAGTAGTACGAAATGTGTAAAAACACATACAAACCTGATTCTGCATAGCAACTGATCATGTCATGCCTGTATTGAGCTTTGTGCCCGTTTGGGACCTCTCAGTTAGTCTGTCTGCTTGTCAGGCTGTCCCTCTTTTTGTCTGTCTCTGTCTGCCTACCTGTCAGTCTCTCTCTCTCTTTCTCTCTCTCTCTCTGTCTCTCTCTCTCTCTGTCTCTCTCTCTCTCTCTCTCTCCTCTCTCTCTCTCTCTCTCTCTCCTCTCCCTCTCTCTCTCATTCTCTTTCTCTGTCCTTCTCTCTCTCTCTCTCTCTCTCTCTCTCTCTCTCTCTCTCTCTCTCCTTCTCTCTCTCTCTCTCTCCCTCTTTTTATCTCTCTCTCTCTAAAATATGTTTATATGTTTTCTATCCTTATAACTGTGAAATGTAAAACAAACCTGAATTTCAAGTTAAAAAGGGCAAAAGCAAAAGGAATGCAACAATCATGACACAGGAGACATACTGCAAAGAAAAAAGGATAAGGATTTTAAAAAAAATCTAACAGCAAGAAAACATAATTTCTGGACTAGAGCATCTTTAAAGTAAAAAGCAATCACAATAACAAGCGGATTGGACTATGCATCAGCAATCTAAAAAAGTTGTACATAAGTGACAAACTGTTAAATATTGCTGACGGAGAGGATACAATCAAAACAGGATTGTGCCCTTTTAAACTGCAGCATGTTAATATATGATCTGCTGTTATATATATTATTACGGCATATGCAAAAAGCATTTCGAGCATACCTTGTCTTGAAGCAATTCAATTTCAATCTACTCGCTAAGGACACAGTCTGCTTTGAACAGCATGCATCATGTTCTCCTATTTTAACAAAAGACTCAAAATTTTGTAATTCTTTGTGTGCATCTAGACAACCAAGTATCCTTTCCTCCACTAAAAGACCGTTTGTTGTGATTTAATTATAACATGATAACACTCTTGTAATGGAAAGGGGATTACATATTGTGTCACTCCCGATGAACCTTTTGCTCCTTTGTGCAAGAATGTCGACTTTTTATTGTAGTAAAAACCACTGTGGATAGAATCCAACAGGAAGTAATTATTTCTGAGATATCAAATGTTAAAGATTAATCAAATGACATATTTCAATGACGACTTTAGATCTAACATTTGTTTGCAAAGAACAAATTGCATAAATCATTGATTTGGAGTCTAAACGAAAAACAATTTGAAAGAATATTTTAGGAAAACTGTTGAAATAATTTAGGGCCATCAATATTGCGATTAGCTCTGCTGAAAATATTGATATACCGTCTCCAAGATTAATGTGGCTTTAAGTTTTCAGATCTGGTATGATATAAGCAGCACGTGCGTTATTCTCTAATACTGAGCCATATGTGAATAATTTTAAGTGATAAGGATAGTTGTCTTGCAAATGAATCTTGACATGAGTAGATACTAAATTGATGTTGTCCTCTTTCGCTAGATCAATATAATTGATGTCAACCCTTGCTCGTTTGATTTCCCAGAATGGAATAGGGGATAATGCATCCCGTTGTGCTACATTTCCTGTTAGCTCCAACCCAGAGTTTGTAAAAATGTTTGATGTGTATGTTCTCAATAAGGTTTGTGATGATATAGATTTAGCTCTCTTTGGAAAGTCGGGTTTAAAGTTAAGATTAACGGCTGACTCCAAACAGTCAGGCTTTTTCTAACACAAATTTACTGCAGGCAACTCTCTTATAATCTTCCAGTGGAAAAACCACCGAAGCACTGTATGTTTTTAAACATGAAGCATGGATAGGTAGACCTAGGGCAAGTTCACATGCCCTGCAGTCTATGCTTTGAAGTTTTTTCAAAAGTATGTTGGGGCACAAAAAGTACTTACAGGGCAAATGTTAATTTTGAACGAATAAGAGATGTTGAAAAAATGCAACAAGGTAAAAATATCTTGGCCCTATGGCTGTTTACTAACACGTTCCAAAATGTTTAAGCTTTTTCTTCCTCTAGTCAAAATATGTTCAATATGTTTATGCTGTGTTAGTTTTGATGTTAGGAAAACTCAAAGGAATTTACCTACCTGTTTATAATGTAAACTTCTACTATTTATTTAAAAACTAGGCATTTCTATTGGACTTGTTCCACTATTACAGAGCATGATATAAGTTTTATCAAATGATAGTTGAAATCCATTTCCTGTCATATAATTAGCTATAGTATTTAAATCGTTTTGATACAAACTTTTATTATAATTTAGAGACTTAGCAGATGTGTTCCATTTTATTGCAAAGTTCATTCTCATCAGCATATTGGGCTAATTCTAAATTTTTTTCACAGATTTTCCAGCAAGTCATACATCAAAATATTAAATAGTGTATGGGAAATAACTGAACCTTGCAGGATTCCCATTTGTAGTAATCTTGAAGATAAATATGTTGTCCCTATTTTAGCCTTAATTTGCCTGTTTTAAAAAACAAACCCCTTAATGAAACCATACATCTGTCCTGACAAACCAATATTCTTAAGTTGAAACAATAACCATGAATCTCATACCTGGTCGTAAGTCTTAGTTATATAAAAAAAATGTTGCTAGTAGACATTTCTGCCTGGCTGATACTTGACCTGATTAACTAGATGATCAATAGATGATCTGCCTTTCTAAAACCTTTTTGATTCACAGGAATAATTTTGTTCTTCTCACAATAATATCCAAGTCCCTTTAAAACGATTTTTTCTAGCAGTTTACGGACATGAGACGTAAGTGCATTGGGCCTATAGCTATTCACATTAAAGATTCTGTTTTTGGTTTACCGTCTTTGTGCACAGGGACAATAATTGACTGTTTCCAAACTTGAGGTAGTACACCACTCCCCCAACATTTAAAATCTTCTTTGATCTGCAAAAACAACTCCTCTGTCTAACACCCACAGCCTGTCTGCACTTCCATCCATATTTTTTGCCTTCTTCTGAGACAAAGTTCGAAACATACGCTCCAGACTGGATCAGACTCAATTCCAGCATGCGCCTCCTGATCCCCAGTTTACTAGCACTCCTCTCTTTTCCTTCTATCACACAAGTGAAATAGAATTCATGGCAATTCTGAAGGAAATGACTATAAAATCACGCGACCTTGATCCCATACCTGCTCCTGTTTTTTCACAATGCCTTCCACAACTTGTGCCTATTATCACTAAAATAGTAAACTCATCTCTTGTGTCAGGAAATTTTCCATCAGCTCTTAAAACAGCAATAGTTACACCCCTACTGAAAAAGCACGACCTCGTCCCACATTCTGAAGAATCATAGGCTGTCTTCAAACTTACCCTTTGTCTCTAAAGTACTAGAAAAAGTTGTTCTCAAACAGCTCAACAGTCACCTTCAATCCAATGATCTTCTTCCCACTTTTCCGTCTGGTTATCGCCCCAACCACAGCACTGAAACAACCCTAGTCCACACTTTAGATACACTTCTACTTACTTCTGATGCAGGAAAAATCTCCCTCCTCACTCTTTTTGACTTATCTGAAGCCTTTAATACCATAGATCACTCAATTCTTCTTTCTCGCCTCTAAAATACGATTGGTATTAATGGCACAGTTATCACCTGGTTTACTTCATACCTTACACACTGGTTCCAGAAAGTTATTGTAAACAAAATTCAATCAAAACCTGTAAAAATGGAATGTGGAGTCCTGCAGGGATCAGTCCTGGGCCCTGTTCTCTTTACTATTCACACTGCTCCACTCTCACATATAATAAACAACCACCATATTGATCATCATTTCTATGCCGATGATACTCAGCTTCAGTGCAGCGATACTGTTGAAAACTTGCCTTCCCTCCTGACAAATATGTCCTACTGCCTTCAAGACATTCAAAACTGGATGACTCAGAACAAGTTACAACTTAATGCTGATAAAACCGAAGCCATGCTCATGGGGACCCAATATAAACTTTCCTCTATTGCAAAAACTTCAATAGAAATCGGCAATACGTCGGTTCCATTGTCCAACTCAGTGAAGTATTTAGGAGTAGTTATTGACAACACACTCTCTATGAAAAAATTCATCCCCCACACCTGCCACTCTTGCTACTATCTATTACGGTGCATAAGCGCGATTTGCAAGTATCTGTCCACTGATACAACTTCCAAGCTTGTCACATCTCTCATTCTTTCACGTTTAGACTACTGTAATTCTCTTTTGGCTGGCCTACCAGCATCATCTATCCACTCTCTTCAACGCATACAAAACTCTGCAGCTCGACTGGTCCCAAGAAAGAAAAAATCTGAACACATCACTCCTCTTCTGCGATCTCTTCACTGGTTGCCTCTCTCACAAAGACTGGAGTATAAAATCAATACCCTCTGTTTCAAATGTCTCCACAAATCTGCACCCTCTAATCTCTGTAACTGTCTTCATCTGTACACTTCATCCCGTTCCCTTTGTTCAGCCGCAGATACTTTGTGCTTTCGAACACCCAGATTCAAACAAACCACTGTTGGCCGTTGCTCATTCTCTGTTTCTGGCCCATCCACCTGGAATGATCTCCCTCTTTCACTTCGCCAAAAGCCTTAACTTGATACCTTCAAATCCAGCCTCAAAACACACTTATTTCCTACCTGAGACTTTCCCCCCACACATCTGTCCCTAATTTTCAACAGCATCTTTCACCTTCTAAGTGTTGTCCTGTGTGTGTGTGAATGTGTGTGTGTGTGTGTGTGTGTGTGTGTGTGTGTGTGTGTGTGTGTGTGTGTGTGTGTGCGTGCGTGCGTGTGCGTGCGTACGTGCGCGCGCATGGCTTTGAAATCTGTTGTTCATTATGTTTAAGGAGAGTTGCATGCCTGTAAATGATTGAGTGCAAGCGCTTGGATTTGTTTGTTTTTTACAAGATTCAGCGCTATATAAGTTCCATATATTATTATTATTATTATTATTATTATTATTATTATTATTATTATTATCCACTTGTCCGGCAAGTGTTTGATCTTTTTTTTAATGGCTTCAATGCTAACTGATGTTTTCTTGTTTGGTAATAAAAAGATTCCATCTTTTCTTTATTGGATGGTTAATGGAGCATTGAGGTAATGGAGGTTATCAGAAACAGGGTCGGGGAAAGTGACTGATTTTTCTGTTTGGGTTCTGTAGAGCTTTTGTGTTGCAGTTACGCCATCGAGTCTGCTTGTGTTAGAAAAAATTCTGCAAATGATTTGGCTTTTTCCCTTAAAGAAGGGAATTCATTGTTATTTAACTCAATAGGATAAATTGGTATTTTTATGCCATGTTTGATTATGTTTGGTTGTATCCACACCTTCTTGGTACGCTTGTGATTTAATACTTCTACATTACAAAATGTTGTGCAGTAAGCTTTCTTAGCTTGTTCTATTACTCAGCTGCATGTGACATTAGCATTTTTCATGGCCTTGTGATTTTCAGTCCATGTATCTTTATTGTATAGTTTGAACATTAGGTGTTTTTTCTCAGTGACTGCTTTTTCACAGTCGACATTCCCCATACATTACCTAATTTAATGTAGATTTTTTAGCACTTGTGTTAAGTTTTGAAATTGTTTCATCAGCTACATTTAAAACGGAATTGCGGACATAATTGTATATTGTGTCAAATTTATCATGGCTGGATGTAGTTACTACTAAATTCCATAAGATGCTTGTAAAAGTGAGCCAGTCTGTTCTCTTATAATTGCATTTAGGAAAAAAGTCAGGATCAGGTTACATCAGGGGTCAGGCAAGGCTGCGTACTCTCCCCTCTTCTCTTCGTGATCTACATGGACCAGATTACAAAGGAAGCCAACCCAGATCCTGAGGCCCTGAACGAACTATTATTTGCTGACTACCAGTCCCTGAAGAATCACAACAAAGCAGCTCTTCAAGAACACACAGACCAACTCAACACAAGCTGCGAGAGGTATGACATGAAGATTAGTATCACCAAAACAGAAGTTATGTCTGTCAGCAGAAATCCAGGAAAGCTGGACATCAACATCAACGGCACCCAGCTGAAACAGACCAAAGAATTTAAATACCTTGGCAGCCTCTTCACTGAAGATGGAAAATTGGACAGAGAGATAGAAACAAGATGCCAGAAAGCGAATGCAGTTAGTTACCAACTCGCCCCCCTTCTAAAACATTCCAGCATCCTAATGAGCACCAAGGCAAAACTCATCAACGCCATCTTCGTTCCAACACTCACATACCAGTGTCAGACATGGGCCCTAACAAAAGCCTTAGAGAGAAAACTGGTCACATGTGAAATGCGCTGCCTGAGAAAAGCTGTCAACAAGACCAGACGCGACAAGATCAAGAATGAGGTGATCAGAGACATGGTTGGACTAACTCCAATTCTCCACCAAATCGAACAACAAAGGATCAGGTGGTTTGGTCACCTCACTAGAATGCCGCCCAACCAACCAGTCCTACGGGCATACACCATCAAATACAATGGCTGGAAAGCCAGAGGTAGACCAAGGAGACGATGAAGCGACTCCGTGGCTGACACCCTGCGAGCCCATGACCTGTCACTACATCAAGCCTCCCGCCTAGCTGCAGACAGACGTCTGTGTCTCCCCGCGACGCCGAAGGGCACCAGCGGCAGATGAAAGAAAGAAAGAAAGAAAGAAAGTCAGGATCAGTATTTTTTATGTAAAACTTTTTATTGACCCTTATAAAGATAGGAACATGATCACTGCTTAATGTTTCATCATATTTTTTCCATGAGTGTGACAATCCTAGTTTAGAAGAAACTAATGTAAGATCTATTGCATTTGGTCGATGGGTGGGTACATCAGAGATTCTGGTGTAGGACCCATCGTTAAGCAAAACTATGGGCGAGTCTACTATGTTTTCAACAAGTCTGTTATTAGTAATGTGAAGGCACTATTTTCCCCCCCCGCAAAAGTGAATGACTGTTAAAATTACCACCTATAATTCATTTTTGTTGGTCAGAATAGTTCTCAGCCAGTCAGTATCTTCATCATCAGGACCTTTAGGTAAATAAACAGATACACATTTGACGGTGAGAGATTCTGAAAAAAAATTACAGTTCTATGGAATGATGAAACATTTGTTATGTTTGCAGGCACAAAAGATTGTATCATGCAGTGTTGTAAATCAACACAAGTATAAATTGCAGTATTAATCTTTCCATCAGTCTGTTGTTGTTGTTTACAAACTGATGAATAGAAAATTTGCTTTAGTCTTGGAAGCTTGCTATTTTTAACATTTAAAGACTGAAGGATAAGTACTTGATAACAATTTAACATAAGATGTTGGTATAAGTAATTAAGAGTTGTGGCAATAGATCTGCAGTTCCACTGCAATTTTGAGATGGTATCATTCGATGCATTACCATTCAAACTGTTATGTTGATAAATATATATATATATATATATATATATATATATATATATATATATATATATATATATATATACACACACAAGAAGAGGAACCAATAAAGAGGGCGTGTCCGCATGCGTGTGCATGTATGCCATTCTTTAATGTAAAAGCTCCTCACTCAGTGATAATATTTGAAAGATACCAGGCTTGAGTTTGAAATTTTGAGATGGTATCATTCGATGCTTTACCATTCAAACTGTTATGTTGATATATATATATATATATATATATATATATAAATATATATATATATTATAATAATATATATATATAATATATATATATATATTTACAAGAAGAGGAACCAATAAAGAGGGCGTGTCCGCATGCATGTGCATGTATGTCATTCTTTAACGAAAAAGCTCCTCACTCAGTGATAATAGTTGAAAGATACAAGGCTTGAGCCGGGGGGAGAGAGAGAGAGAGAAGAGAGAGAGAGAGAGAGAGAGAGAGAGAGAGAGAGAGAGACGGAGACGAGAGAGAGAGAAGAGTGAGAGAGATGAGTAGGGGATGTGGAGAGCAAGAGAGAATGGAGGAAAGAAGAGAGAGAGCACCAGCACCCTGACATATGCCAGTTTATTGTGAGAGAGAGAGAGAGAGTGTGGGTGTGTGTGTGTGTGGTGTGTATTGTGTATTTCAGAGAAAGAATAAATATATATTATTTCTCCAAACAAGGCACAATCACCGTAAACCTTATCTTTAAATAATAATATAATAATAATCTATATTAATAATAATTATAATAATCATAATAATAATAATGATTTATTAGGCGCTGAAATCTAGTAAATCGAACATCCAAATCAAAGGCGGAGTTTTTGCTGTTTAAGGTTTCCGTAACAGGAGGGTTTTTTTTAAGGTGCAGGGTTGTTAGCCTGTGTCAACCCCTTTACTAGGGGGAAAGTTTCCTTAGTCGCTTTTAACTGCCTGGTTGGTAAGCTGAGTTCCTATTTTGACTTGCTCGTTGCCAAGTCCCGGGGAGACCCAGGGGGGTATTTTGTTTTGACAAGATGTATTAGTTTTTGAGAGATTTTTGTATTTAGTTCTTTGACAGAATGTGTATTAGTTCAATTGAAAGATGTGTATTAGTTTTGACAAGATTTTTTATTAGTTCTTGAAAAGATATTGTTTCGACCAAAATTTCGATGATTAATTGTTTGTTACCTTCAAAGCAAGATTGTAGAATTTTTCCTTTAATTACAACGAGGATGGGCAATGGGCTTGAGAGGTAAACCACGTTGTTTTTGTACAAAAATGCTGCGGTTTGGCGGGAGTTGCGGCTGCATAGGATGGCCAAGTTTAGTGGCGGGTGATTCTGGTTTCAAAAAAAACGTGTAATGAGCCTGATTGCCCATTTTGCTTGTTTTTGTACTTTTTTTTTAATAGTTTTATCTTCATTTCTTTATCAATTCTTATTTATTTTTTTAGTTCCCATTATATCTAACTGACAATTTCAAGTTTCATAAAACATTATAACTTTTTTTTTTTTTTTTTTTTTTTTTTTTTTTTTTTTTTTTTTTTACAGATACTTATAGTTTATTCTTTTTATTTTTTTTAAATTTTTTTTAAAAACATTTTTTGTTGTTACAAATTTAATATATGCATGACAAAGCTTGATAAATATATAAAACGTTAACTAGGACATATCAAAAGAAATAAAGTTATACGATTCCTGATAATTTATAATATAAACATACAACACATTATATTAATATATACATACTATTAAACAACTCGTGATTTTATTCAGTACCAATTCATTGCATGCATTGATGAATATTACACTGTTTTTTCAATTGCCATTCCTCCCTCCCCCATTACAGGAGGGCGTGTGGGGATGTTTGTTGGGTTTTTTTTGTACAAAGTGAGTGTCTTCTGATGTTTTTTTCATACTTTATGTGACAAAAAACAAGGATTTGTGTTATTCCATTCCATTTCGAATTTATTTAGGGTTATTTGCAATTCTGCATTATACTGCTCGGTTATTAAATTAATTGTGTAGCTGTGCTGAAAAACAGAATGTGTTGGTTCATTGTCTGTCATTTTTGCATCGTGTAGATGTATTAACTTTGCAAAGACATTTCAATGTCAAAGGTCATATCTTGTTTTAATGTTTGGTTAGCCATAAAATGACTAAATTACGAGAAAATGTGATGTTACAGACATCTTGTGCATACGTTCTTTCTTAATAAATGTTCTAAACTTGTCCTAAAGTTCTTCTTATATTTACAAATCCATAAAAAGTGTTCTATCGTAGTCTCTCGGTCTCCACTTTTACAAAGTACAAAGTGTTGTGTTTACTAAACCATAGCATTCAACACACGTTGTAGCAATTGCTGGGTGAATTATTTCATTTGCAGCCATCTTTAGTTTTAACTCTTTATTGTTAGTATTTTACAAAGATATCTTTCCAATGGAAATGTCTGTAGTTTTTTGTCACTTTGGGAACTGTTTGGAAGTTTGTTTGGTTGTTACTGATATTCATAATAATTTTTTTTTTGTCCCTTATTTACACTTAGCTATGATCCGAGTATGTGGGTGTTCTTGTAAATTACTTATGTTGTCACTTATTTGTTATGCAGCTTATTTTTGTACTGTTTAATGAGGAGATCATCCCTGAAACGTAAGAAAGTATAGAGGCTGCACAGCTTGAACTGAAATTTGTAATTAATTAATTAATTCACTTTTTCATATGAGAAAGTTTTAAATAGATGATTACCTTTTGTTTTTATTAGTGTGTTTGATTTCTTTATACTACTGTTATACTTGCATTGTTTAAAAAAAATGGGTCAGAGAGCATTTCTCGTTCATTTGGGGGACTATGCAACGAGAAGAAAAATCTATAAGCTTTTAATGTATGTGTTCCAAAGAAAGGATTGATGTTTGAAAAATGTGGTGTTATATTGATCATAGTTTCTTATGTTCATGATAAGTGGATATGTTTTTTCTGCATTTACTTATCATTTGTGATTATTTACATTTCTAATTTTTCTTATCCTTATAAGTTTCAGCGCATAAATTGATTTTCTTATATCAGGAATTTGTATGCTTCATTCTTGAGTAAAAAACAAATCAAACTAAAAAGGGTTTAATCGCGTATCTTTACTTTTCTATCTATTTGATATTGTTAAACAAACCTTGAAACATAGCTTTGTAGCTTTTTTGTGAAATGTTCAGTTGGATTGGTAATAAATACAGGTGAATAAGTTTTGTAAGATAAGAGACTTTAAATGCAATTCTGCAAGTTGGAGTTATCATTTTTGTAAACCCACTTAAAATAGCTTTTCTTTAGAAATTTATATGATAGTTCATATTTTACAGTCCTTTAGATTTGGGGTAAACCAGTTCCTAGATCTTGGGAATATGGGGGGATTCACATCATTTTTCGGTGGGGGACAGAAACACCCTACTTGATCTTTTTATTACAGACATTCATAACTCTGACATTTTGTATATTCATGATAAGACGCTATTTTTTCCAAATTCTTAGGATATATGGTAGTAGAATGTGACAATGATAGTTTATCTTCCTAGTATAACAATTGAGTGTCTCTGGATATTGGGGAAATTTTCTATGTTGTCTCTCAATGCGTATTCCTTTAATTGATGTATCTTTCTTTAATCATTATAGCCCGAAATCTCGGCACTAAGAATAAATAAAGTCCGCAAGGGCGTTGTGGATCATCCCGCTGCACCTTTTCAATTCTCAACCTTTTGAACTGTTACATTTTCGAGGGACTGTTGATTATATATGGGTTTATAGTATGTTTTGAAACATTGATAACATGCTACCGAAAATCCATATGCTTCATAGAATTTGAACATTAAAATCCCTGCTTAAAGAGTCCATGTTTTTTTCAAAGTCAACACTAAGTCATAACCCAGGCTTGTTTATTTTTATCCAGGTAGGTAATCAGGTCATTATATTAAATTAATATTAATTACCAATGTATCTTATTTGGCTTAAAACCTGGATGATCTTGCTGATACAAGTGTAGGCAGAACTTTTGAATCCGTTTTGCAATACATGAAAGAACATTTTATAAACTCCATTTAGAAGGGTTATTGGACGCCTGTTTTTAATGTATTATCTAGGTTGTCCTTTTGGAGACGATACTTAGATTCTTTGTGTAGCCGATAATTCAATCTGACACAGTCATTTCATTAAGTGTTATTACTATGAAATGACCTATTTCTTTCCAAAAAAAACTTGAAAAATGCTACCATAAAGAGCCGTGTTCCTGGGTTTTTCCTTTTTTCATAGTTTTTAACGCTATCTGCTTTTTATAACTTTTTTTACCACTAACTGCTGTTGTTTTATTTTCTTCTTGTATTTGGGGTAGGTTTTTAACACCTGTTCACATCACCTGGTTCAATGTTTTCTCTTTCTGTAGAGACTCTCATAAATTGCTTGTAATTTTTTCACTATTTGTGATTGTTCAGAACTGTATTTCCACCCCCCTCCATTCTACGTTATTCAGCCTTTGAAATGCGTTTACTGATGAAAAATTTCTTTTTTCTAAAATACACAAAATATTTGGATATTCTTTTCACCTCAGCAATCATCGTGCTTTGGATTCTCAGCATACACCCCCTCCATTCTCTTTTTATTACGTATTTTCTACAATCTCTTTAATTTTTTTTCTAAGTGGTGTTATTTTCATTTGTCTTTTTTGTTCTTGCTTTTTCAGTTGGTTTCAATGTCGTTTATTAATTTATTTTCATTTTCTCTGGTTTTTTTTCTTCTTCATTATTGCATATTCCTATTGTTTTAGCTATATTTTCATAGCAGAAAGTCTAAAAAGATTTTAATCTGGGACGATAGCTGTATTTCAGCTTTACGGGAATTTCATCTATTACTGATTTGTCATATTATTTGTCTGGTACTCTTTGATCTCATTCGGCAATTCTCTGTGTGTTATTTTTTCCTTAGTGTTATCTCTAAGCAAGAGAAGAGTTGAACTTCCAAAAAAAACTTTTCTATTTTTTCTTTTCTCAAATTTTAGAGTACGCGTTTCTGTGAGTGGGTCAGAAAGATATCAGGAGAGGAATATCGTGTTTTCAAAAATACCAAATAAGGTATTCCGAAACAATATGAAAGAAGTCAAGGCGATTGCTTCAGAGGTGTTGTTTTCGCCATGTATATCTCCTATAAATATCTCTCCTAGATTGGATTACTTCTCTCTCCATATATTCAGATGAGCCAACTTCTGTAAAAATTAAAGTGCTTTTCTAGTCTGGGATTGTTAAATTTGTGAATAATATATTACAGTCTAGATTAGGGTCAAATTGGCGTTATTCCAGTCCCGACGGCAATTTTTATTATTTATTTTTTATACGATTTATTGTCTCTTTTTAGGAGTGAAATTATAAATGTGGGTTGCTATATTTGGACAACTTACATTAATACAGAAAAATCTTTATATGTGAAAATTTTGCTATTATGAAGTTACCGTTTGGATCCCTAATACAATCTGAACTTCTCTTAAATTCAATAATTATTTGATGGAAAAAAATAGCAACCCTTGCATTTGATTTATAAGACGCAATAATACATTTATTTTTTTTCCCTTCCGAGCTTACTATATTTTTTACCTTTTAATCAAAATGTGTGTCTTGAGGCAATATATGAACATTTTTTTGTTTCGACATAATGGAATCACCATCTCTTCGTTTCGTACAAATTTCCCAACCCCTGTATTCATTGATGGCAAGGGTAACTACTATCCATAAGAGGTAATAAATGTTGATGATAAAGGAAGTAAATATTATTTGTTCATAATTGTATGTAGTCTTAAGATGGACAAATCATTTAGTATTAGCAGGACAGTATTTCACATTTGAGTCATGGCATACCACATTTTTTATCAAAACAGAAACAGACCTAAACATGGCTGTAAAGTTGAGTGTGATAAACACTTTATCACACCAACATTCATTTGGACAAACATGTAATAATAATTAACAAAGAAAAAGAAACGATTAAAGCAAAAAAGAGAATAATCAAGACAAGAAGAAGAAGAAAAAAATATTACAAACAAAATTCATCGATATTCTGACAATCCTTGACAAAGACGGAAAGCTTCCTGAATTGTGCGTGTTGTACATAAAACAACCGTAGTGGATAGTTGACCAAAATTATCCAAAGAATTAGCCGTTGATTACAGTATGGTATAATATGTACCCTTAAAAATATATTAATTTAAAACCATTAAAAAAAAAAAAACTCCCACGGATTTAATTCATCTTGTGAGGCTGTGTGTGTGTGTAGTGCAGCGCGGTGCGCACGCGCACCGGTGACTCAAATGTGCATGACCAAGTCCATGCGCACCACGTGTTAAGAAGTTGATAAACTAGTTCTGTTTTCCGGCAGATGATTAGTCTATACATAAGAGAAAAGAAAAAAAGGCGGAGCAAATAAAGGTGCAAACCTTGTTTCCTTAATGAGCACTTGTTCAGCTCTATTTTTTAACCACGTATATGTGTGATGTGATGTGATTAAGTGAATGCGTGAGTGATTAGGTGAATGAGGAGTGTGTGTGTGTGTGTGTGTGGTGTGTGTGGTGCGTGGTTGCGTGCGTGCGTGCGGGTGCTGTGGGTGTGTGTGTGTATGGCGCGTGGTGTGTCAAAGTCAAACTTTTTTTTCAGATGGTACATTGAACAGGCAGTGATTTGTCTTGTGTGTGTGTTCAATCTGCGTCAGGTCTCTCCGTGGGACACGCCCGTCTGTTTCAGTTTGGCGCTGTGCAAGAAACCGGCCCCCGGATTTAGGGAGTGAAAGCGCACTTGTGGGTCTTCGGTTCTTGTTGCGCACGGTTTGCCGTTCTGTGCGCTATTGATGGCTTCTTTGGACACCGAGACTCCGTATTCTTGCTGAAGAGCTCATGCAGTGGTCCACGCTGTCCTAACGTCTCTTGTTCCCGGCTTCGCACAACGTACCAACGAAGGGCTGAATGACGGCCATGCTGCTCTGGTCGTTGAGCTCTCGTTTCAGTCTGGTCCGTCTTACCACTGTATCAAGTTTTGATTTGAGCTTCCGTTTTCCTCCCTACAAAGCTGCCACGACTCCGCTAGAAGCGTCCTTTCAGTCTGAGCTCAAACACAGTTGCTTTCTCTAGCTGCGCTTCCTGTAGTCCAGTACGGCGTTGCTGTCTTGACGTTTTCCTTGCAAGATCTTTTATGTCTTTCCTTGGTGCTAGCAGTTCTCCTTGATTTCCTCTAGTGCTCCTGTACAGTCCATTCACTGTTGTTTAAACTTTCTGTTAGTCTGTTTTCAATTTCTTTTTTTCTGTTGGGTTTTTCTTCAAAGGCGGTGGGACTTGGTTTACGTGTCGGAGGTGAGGCTGTGTTGAGGGAGTTTTTGCGCTTGCTGGACCCAGGGAGGAATCGGGCGATGGTGCTGGTCATCTCTTAAGGCATACACATTTCACTACGGGTTGTCTATCCGTTTGCCTCTGCTGAAAATTTTAAAGTTCATACGTTTTGATCAACACGCTTTATAATATATATATATATATATTTTTTTATCCACATAGCTGCCCCGCGTTTGCCATTTGGGACACTTAGGCTGTAATGTCAGTCATTGCAAAAACTGTCTTTCTTTCACTCAGTTTAGAACTGAAAATAACAAGCCCGAAAGCCTTTCCACTTTGTCCCTCAGTCTCAAGTAAACAATTTATGTTCACAACAGACTACATTGCACAGTCAGCGGAGAGCTATCCCAAACACGTCCGCACGCAACGTGAGCGAAAGTCAGAATCACAACATTATAACTTATTACCTCCCCATCCCAAAAGCCTAGCTAAATTGGTATATACAATCCTCAGGCCAGACCTGCCCTGGCCAAATGCACAGGATTTGTTTTTACTTTACAATGTTAACGTTGGTGAGAACTATTTATCTTTTTTAGCCAACCACTACCAAGTAGTAATGAGAGGATAGTGGCTTTTCCTTTAAGTAATTTACAATCAATTCTGTGATCTCACTACATGGTTAAAAAAGAAAGGCCCTAGCCTTCACTCAGAGAAATACACTTGCAGTAACAATAATAAACTTGGCCACTTTTTACAAAAAATCCAAATGTAACCAGACATCCACATATATTCACAATTCAACACCTATGCACATGACCCCCCCCCCCCCCCCCCCCCCCCCCACATCCGTGGGAAAACATTGTGAATACATTTTCCACATATAATGAACAATATCACGTAATCAAAAAATGTGTTACAATTTGATCAAAACAATATCATTATCTCAAACACAAAGTATTAGACACTCATTACGCAAACAATTATATTCACAGGAAATATAATGTTATTTAATACAATACTGTCCAGGAATAATCCACATATTTTCCATTTCGATTTTGGTTATCACACAAAAAAAATCCATAAAAAGTACAATCGAGGTTACCAATATAAAACAAATCCACACAAAAAATCAATTTCAGTAAGATAAAGCATCATCAAATTCAATATAATTTTATCAAATCCCACATCACCTTTGTTTTTTTTTTTTTTTAAAAAAAAAAAAAAATTTTTTTTTTTTCAAAATATTTTATTTTATTTTTTTTTTATTTTTTTTAAAAAAATTATTTTTTAAAATTTAAATTTTAATTACTTTTAATTTTTTTAAATAAACCCGGTTATTTTTTAAATTAAATTTAATTTAAAAGGAAATTTTTAAATTATAAAAAATTAAAGGGGTATTTTTTAATATATTTAAGGGTGAAAAAACCCCGTTTTAAGTTTCCCCAAAAAAAGGGAGTCAGTAAAAAAAAAATTGGGTTCAAAGTGGGAAAGGGTTTTTTGGTTTTTTAAACATAAAATTTCTGAAAAGATCTTTTCCCTTTTTAAATGGGTTAAAATTTTAATTTAAAATTTCTAAACCCTTTTTTTTTTAAAATTTTTTGGCAAAATTTTAATTGGGTTTTTGTTTTAAATTTTTGGGTTGGACAAAAAGGGAACTTTACCATTCTTAAAAATTTCACTTTAAAATTTGTTTTTTGTCCCCCCCCCCCTCTCTCTAACCCCCTTCCCCGGGTCCCCCCCCACCGTTGATCCAAAATTTTCCCCCCCCTTTAAAAACTTTTTTCAACCTCCCTCCCCTTCATTTGCGGCCCCGGGGATTTTGGGGGGGGGGGGGGGGGGGGGGGGGTTTTTAAAAAAAGGGTGGGGGGGGGGGGGAACCTTGGGGGGGGGGGGGGGGGGGAAGGGGGAACCTTGTTAGTTCGGGGCCCCACCCTAAACCAAATTTAATTTTCTCCCCAAAAAACCTTCTGTTGTTTTTCCCCCCCCTTTAAAAAATTTATTTTTTTGGTTTTCCCCCCCCACATACCTTTTTGGGGCCCTTTCTTTCTTTCCCTCCCCCCTTTCCCCCCTTTTTTTGTTTTCCTTTTTTTTCCCCCCTTGGGGTTTTCCTCCCCCCTTTCTCTTTCTTTCCCCTTCCCCCTTTTAATAAATTCCCCCTTTTTTTCTCCCCCCCTCCCCCCCCCCTCCCCCTCCCCCATTCCCCCCCCCTCCCCGCCCCCTCCCCCACGCCCTCTCTTCTTCTCCTCCCCTCCTCCCCCTCTAAAATCTCTCTCCCCCTCCCCTCTCCCCTTTTTCTTTTCTCTCCCTCTCCTCCCCCCTTCATACCCCGCACACAAACCCACACATCCATGCACAAAACCCTTAAAAGTGAAAGCAGAGACAACAGACTCAAAAAAAATTTGTTTGCTCAGAAAAAAAAAACAGATCAAAAATATGAAAAACCACCCCAGAGGGAACAGTTTACAAAATACGGCATGCACACAGAGATTTGGCCATGAAAAAAAATCAATGGATACTTTTTCATTTTCCTTGAATCAAAATTTTAAAGGGCAACCACACAAAACCCACACACACACACCCCAAAACACACACACACACCCCCACCACCCACACACACACACACAGATTACTTTTTTCATTACCCTTTGAAAAGAAAATGAGCTTTTAAAAATTTAGAAAAGAAAAACCCCAAAACACACCCACACACACACACAAACACCCCACCCCACACAAAACCACACCCCACCCCAAAACCCACATAAACACCACACACACACCCCAAAAAACACACACCCCCCGGGGGAGAAGGGTTTGACAAATTTAAAAAAGCTCCATCACATGGGGACTGAATTGAAGCTGGGGGCTGCTTTTCCCATGTTGTCAAAACAAAAAGTAGGGGAATCTAAACCAACACAACACCCACACAAAACACACACACAAAACACCCCACACAAAAACCCCCACACAAAAGGGGGGTCGTTTCTGCGATTTTCCCACTTTAACAAATTAAATTAAAATTTTAATCAGTACTCAGAAACCCAGTTTTGTTACCCAAGTTTTTTTAAAATTTCTATTTTGCTTAGAGTTACCAAACCCGGGGTTCGGGCAAAAGACCAAACAAAAAAGGGAAAAAAATCTAAATTTTTCACAATCCCTCATGCATTTCTTGCTTCTTTTCACAAAAAAAAGGGGCTAAACCCTTGAAATCTACATTAAACTTAAAAAATTTGTGGATGTTTTATTTTGGTAACCAAAAAAAATTTGGGATTTAAAAAGGGGAAAACCCCAAAATTAATACTCTTTGATAGTAATAAAGCCAGGTAAATCAAAAAGTGTTTTTTTTAACCCTGAAAAAAGGGCCCTGATACATATAAATACTTCAACGGGAAACCAAAGTGACGGGAAATGATAAAAAGAACTCCACCAAAAATTTTTTTTAAAATGATGTAAGGTAAAAAATTTTTGAAAAACCCATTTTACTTTGAAACTAACCCAAAAAGGTACTTTTTTGGGGGAATTATATTTTAGTGTAATTAATTGAAACACCCACACAACACCACACACAACACACACACACAACCCACAAAAAACCCCAAACACACACACACAAAAAGGCAGGATAAAAAAGAAAGTTGTGTGAACTTAAAAATTCTTTTACCCTAAATTTTTGGGACTTGATAATTTTCACACACAACACAAAACATACACTTTTTATTCATTTAACAACAACAAAACACACACCACACACACACACACACACCAACAACACACCCCAACACACACAAAAACACACACACACAACACCACACACACAACACACAGATTACTTACATTACCCTTGAAAGAAAATGATCTTTCAAAATAGGAAGAAAAACCCAAACCACACACACACACCACACACACACACACACACACACACAAAACACACCACCCCCCACAAACACACACAACACACACGCACACCCCCCAAAAAACCCACAAAAACCAAAAAAGGGAAATGAAAATATTTAAAAAAGTTTCCATGAACAGGGGGACTGAATTTAAAAGCTCATGGCTGTTTAAATTCACTTTTTTCCAAAACAAAAAGTATTAAATTTCAAAAAACACACACCACACAAAACCCGCACCACACCCCAACCCCACACACAAACCAAAACACCCCACAGATTTCTGTTTCTGCAGACTTTCATCATGAACTATTATTAAAAGTGAATCAGTACTCAGTATCAGTTTTGTTATCAAATTGTTTAATTTCTAGGTTGCTTTGAGATGTTAGCCAGCAGTGTTCTGTCAAAAGATCAAACACTAAGTGAAAAATCTCAATTTTCACAATACCTCATGCACTGCTTGCTTCTTCACAATAACAATTGGCTAAACCCTTGAAATCTACATTAAACTATAAAATGTGGATGTTGCACTTTGGTAATACCAACAAAAATTGGTACTAAAAAGGGATATTGCAAAGATATACTCTTTGATAGTATATAATGTGCCAGGTATGATCAGAAGATGTATTTTTAACTGATAAAAGGCCTGGATACATGATAAATACTTCAACTGAAACAAAGTGACAGTTATGATAAAAAGAACTCACTCACTTTGTTGTAATGATGTAAGTATTAAATAATGTAAAACATTTTACTTTGAAACTAAGCACAAAAAGGTACTGTTTGGAATAGTACTTAGTGTAATTAATTGCACACACACACACACACACACACACACACACCACACACACACACACAGAGGCAGGATGAAAAGAAAGTTGTGTGAACTTAATCTTTTACCCTCAATTTTGACTTGATAATTTTCACACCACACACACACATACACATTTATTCAGTTTAACAACAACAGCACACACACACACACACACACACACACACACACACTGAATCAAGTAAGTTTAAAACAGTTGATTTTCTCATGTCAATGCACTGACAGGTGAAATGCTAAAAGTCTCCCAGAATTCTAGACTGTTCAAGTCTAGATCTGCAGCTTTGATCTGTATGCATACCAATGTTTATTAACATTGCATACAGATACCAGCGCCTCGTGTATCTCACTTGAACCCTAATACATAGATCGCTGTTCATTTCATTCAAGTTTCTCGGGCCTTCGTCCGGCTGGTTTGATTTTTTGTCTTCACAATAAGATGCATCACAGTATTTGGTAACAAAATACATGTCGTTTTTACTGATCTGCTATTCAAAGAGTGGAAGATCAGCAAGAAATGAGCAAAATGCCCATTATTCTTTGCAAATTGTAAAGTTTTCGGGCCATGCTGTTCTTAAAATAGAACAGAACCGTCGTCAGCGGGTCTCCCTCCCAACCAATCACAGGCAAGCTGACTGTTCGTTACTACAGGCGGTATGATTCCTCAACTCTCATTGGTCGATCTTCTTGAGCTTTCACTTTTTGTTTACGCCTAAATAACTCGAAACAGTATTTCTGATTGGTTAGATTTCAAGTAAAGAATGTGTGGAATTGAAAATACAGGTCACAACCTTTCGAATGGTATATGACATGTGTGGGCCCAGTCAGGGGTAATGATAAAGGGATGACTGAAATCAGGGTGGTAACAATCGATGAAACTGGAAAACTGCAGAAGGGTAGGTCGATAAAAACGGTTTAAAAACACATTTTTAAATCATATCTAACCTGTTCAAGTACATAGATAGGAAATTTAATGACTACAGATTCCATTTTTGATGAAAAGTCAAAATTGGTTAAATGGACCCCACCTTCCCTTTTTTGGGCCTCTCTCCTTTTCACTGTGTGCGAGTTAAGACTCATTTCGTAAAAACGGGTCACATATAGACTTATCCCAAGAGGAAAATTTTTAAAAAGGAAAACAAACTAGCTGACTGACCAGAAATTCACTCTTTAGACAGGAGATCAGCGAAAGTGTTTGAAGTGCCTTGGAACTGGCATCAGTTCTGAGTGTAAAATCCTCTGCAATGGAAGGAAGCAGCAACACTGAAGTGCATGCTGGATACTTTCTAAAAGAGACTGACATTCACTAGTCTACTTCATACATCTGCAAGTATTTCTTCCAGTGAGTTCCATCAAACGAGTTCTTTATGATGCAAACTATGGACTGTCCGGTGGGTAGGGGGATGGAAGTCCTAAACCTGATTGAACTTGTTTCTTTGATTGTTGCTGTTGCAACAAAATCTGTTCCACTTTGGATTTTTGACAAATGTTGCATAAACGACAGTAGACTGATTGTGACTCCTTGATAATAATAATAGTAATAATAATAATGTATGGAATTTATATAGCGCTGAATCTTGTAAAGCAACAAATCAAAGCGCTCAGATTTTACTTTAAGTCACGGCAGATTTCTCTCCGTGAAATTCGGGCTGCTCTCCCCGGGGAGAGCGGGAGAACGCGTCGCCACTTAGCGCTGCACCACCCTTTCACCCTTTTTTTTTTTTTTTCTGCAGCTGTATTTGTTTCCCTATCAGAGTGGCTTTTTTCTAAGAATTTTGCCAGGGACAACTCTCTTGTTGCCGTGGTTTTTTTTACGTGCGCTAAATAATTACGTGTAACACACGGGACCTCGGTTTATCGTCTCATCTGAAAGACTAGCGCCCAGACCACCACTCATGGTCTAATGGATGGGGGAAAAATTTCCGGTCCAAACGGGGTACGAACCGCTGCACACTATAGACCCGGACTTTTCGCTTTCTAGACAGGCGCGTTACCTGTTCTAGCATCTTTTTGATGCCACAATTTCCAGCAAAAAGTGTGTTGTGTGCTGTTCACAAGATGGTATATCACGTGCCATGCACCTTCTACAGCTGCACTACTCATTTGAGTGCATTTAGATATGATGTCACATTGGGCCAATAGTTGCAAAGAATTCTCTCCAGGTTTTGGCCAGGACAAGGGGGCTAACATCCTGCAGCCAGAACCCTGGAAACTGCCTTGGACTAAAGATGGATTCAATGGCACGTGATCACAGTTCGCTGCCTAGTTATGAAATTGACTTTTCTGCCTGATTTAGCTGGAGGAAGGCTGGCAACCACTGCCACAAACATACAAGCGTGTGATCCGTGTGTTTGACCCATAATTAAAGGCCCAATCTAGCTTTTTTGTTTTGTTTTATTTTTTGTGTGAATATGTGGGATCTATAAAGGAATACTAAAATGCTTATTTAGGGTCATGGGGCAAACATAGTTTGCCCCCTTGAGGGTCAATGAACATTTTACTTTTTTCTGAGGGCTCAGAATTCCACCAGGCATTTGTTTATCACTCTCCAAGCACCACACAGAAGAGCTACTAGCAATACCATTATTTCGCGGGCTGAAGTGGATGTTTGAGAGGGCAGACATAGACATTACATGCTTCACAGCGGACAGTACTAGGTTCGCCAATTTTACAGATGCTCATAATAATAATAATAATAATAATAATAATAATAATAGTAATAATAATAATAATAATAATAATAATAATAGTAATAGTAATAATAATAATAATAATAATAATAATAATAATAATAATAATATTATATGGTATTTTTATATAGCAGCTGGATGGATGGGTGTTTCACATTTACAATGGGCCAGTCTATGATGGAGCATTTCCTAACATGCAAGTAAGGTAGGACATGTTTTCTTTTTTCATTTGACAGATGTGTTTGTCTCAAGAACACTGCGGCTCTCATATATCTATATATATTCGCCTCATCGATCAAAAACTTGCATAGTTTTATATAAAAACTAAGCACTTTACCTTAAGTCGGCTTTTTCCCTATCTCTTGTAATAAATAAAAAAATGTTACAATCTTGCTTTGATGGGTAAAACTATAAAATTATGGGTAAAACAGAAAAAAAGTGCAAAACCATCTCCTCTGCCCAGAATCCATTAAAGCTAGTGCACTTTTATCCAGATGCTTTAATGAAGCATGGGCAGAGGAGATGATTTCCAGCATTCACAACCTTTGGAATGCTGACACACGCATTCGCACAACACATAAATTCATAATGGACAGTGACAGCACAATGTTATAATATAACATTAATAACAGTGTGTGTGTGGCAATTCAGAGTACAGCAAATCTCAACCCATTTCATTTTCTACTTATCGAAACGAAATATAAATAGAAAAATTGGGGACACTACTGGGACTCGAACTCGGACCACCAACCAAACACCAATTTGTCTTGGCCAAGACGACAAACTGCTAGCAAGTCTGCCACCCCGGAGGGCAAAGATTGTGTAAAATATTAACTATATAACTGTCAGCTTAGTGTGGTGCAATAACCAGCTGGCTTCCTGATTGACTGAATGACTCCCCGTGAGGCGGCTGGCCTAGTGCACACACAGCCACACAGCCTGATGATTCATACAATGTAGTATGCTGCGTCTGTGTTGTAAACAGCCTGCACTGTTAAAAAATAAGCTATTGGGTTTTACACTACACAGTATTTAGTTGGCTGGTCTGTTTTGAGTATTAGTTTACTATGCTTTGAGCCTCTCAGTTTTAGTTTTATTCTTTCTCTTTCTTGTCCGTCTGTAATAACATCATTCTCCCAAAGGCAATTATTAAACCCATCTCTGTCTTTCATGTGAAAAATTACAACGACTTTGATTTGTTCACGGTAATCTTTTAATATGCTATTATATTTTTGTGTCAGCAACCAAACAGATATCTGTGCATGTCTCCCACTGAAAGCAAGCTTAGACAAACTATTCCTTTTCTTAACAATGTCACACTCTGCTGAGCAGTCGTCTATTAAGAAAAGGGTCTGCCTATTTTCAAAGAGCCTGTAATAGTATTCTAAACACTCGCTTAGCCTGTCAGAGGGATTGACTATAATTATATTCTCATCTGTCCAAATAAATTTTCTCTCTCTGTATGTTTTATTGTTGTGCAGTGTTGGACAGAATATAACAATGAACTCGAAATGATTTTTGTACACTGTTTGTAATAAATCTAAAACAAATACAGTCTTGCCACAGCCAGTCTGCCTGCATATTAGAGAGCAGTGTGCTTCTTTTGGTAGAAAACTTAGCTGGTCCATTAGTAAACAACTTCTTTTAGTCTATTTCCTTCTATGTTGAGCTGTGCATCCATCACTACAAATAGATATATTTTTATGGGCTCATCATTTTCTTGCTCTTTCTCTATTTGTATAGTTATTCCTTCTGAGCCGTTTTCAATGCGTCTTCCTGAACCATGCAGCTTATCATCATCTGTTGATCTTAAGTCAACCCACAATGCATATTTAGATGTTAGGTATTCATGAAGCCTAACATTGTGTAGATGTAAAGACTTGCTTGTAACACCAGTAGTGGTATCATTGTGTTGACCAGAACCAAAGTATTTTCTTACCTCATCAAAGTGTTAATATGGTAAATAACCTGAGGCATAGACTTGATTTGGCTGCCCCTCTATAGTACATGATCAATGTTTAACACCGGGATTAATAAACCTCTCACTTAATCTGGAAAAGCGGGTGGCTAGTTCTTCAAACAGCATTAATATTGCTTTTAATGATCTTGCTGGAGTGTTCAGATTTATGTTCCACACAGTATCTGCTTTACTCTTCATTAACCCTTTCCCATTTTTACCCGCTGTAGCCCGCCGCTGCCTGCTCGCCTGCATCTATTTATACCCGCCACAGCCTGCCGGACGTCATTTCAGCCTAGTGGGGATTTTCCCTCACACACTAAGCTCTACCTAGTACATGCACACTATGAATGAACATTCCACTGAGGTCAGCATAAACTAAGGAAGGAATGGACACCAAATTCAGTGCTACACAGCCTCCCTTTCACAAGAAATTGGCCAGTGACCGGCTTTGTCTTTCCCACGCTATCTTGTAGCTAAAAATGGCAGCAAAGATTGAGCATACAATTTGGGAGGAATATACTGATGTGGAAATTGAAGCTATTTTGGCTCAAGTAGAACAGTTTGAAAGAGAATAAAATGTTGAATCCGATGTTGAAGTAGATGTAGAAGAAAGAGATGAAATAGGAGAAGGTAGTGAGTCGGAAAGTGATGCTGAGGATAACATTCCGTTGGCTTCATAGCAGACGACATGGCGCAGTGCAAAAGTGCACATTGCTGGATTTGCGGGTAATTTTATATAGCACCGCAGAGTGGCAGACAATCACACATCAGGAGATAAGAACCACAGCGCGTGAGAGAGCGCGTGAGATGACAGGGTGAGCAGCACATAGTAATTGTAGATCTACAACAGAAAGTAGATGCCCAAAACATGGAAGCTGCCATCTTGCAGTCCACAATCTAATTAGAAAGCGGACTCACACCTAATTATGTGGCAGGCAGTAACAGGCTGATGATATAGGGGGGAGGCTTAACTGCATTGCTGCATCATAAGAGAAGTGAACTGAGCTTTTACACTAATATATTGTCACTATGTTGGTATTACATGATCATAAGCTTATGGGATGCTCAAGAGTCCACTTGTATTATAACTGAGTAATTTGAGAAATTAAAGATTTTTTAGTAGGTAAATTTGATAGTGAGTTAGGAGTATAATAATTTTGTAGGTATGGGGTATATGGGTTGGATTTGTGGATGTTTAGAAGCATTTTGTTGATGGATGATGATTGGGAGGTTTGGGGGTTGATGGGTTGGGTTGTATATGGATATGGGGGATGGAATTTGGTGGATGGGAGAGTGGGAGTGGTGAATGGGTGATGTGAGTAGGAGGGTTGTGGGGGGAGGGAGGTGGAGGGTTTAGTTTGTGGTGCTTGGGTTTATGGTTGTAGTGTAAATGATATAGTTTGGTTGATAAGGTTGGGGAGGGGTGAGGGATGGGTTGGGTAGGGGGGGGGGATGTGGGGGTGGGGGGGGGGGATGGGGGTGGGGGATTGGAGATTTTTGTGGGTGGTGGGAGTGGGGGGGGGTTGATGTGGGTTGATTAATGGTAGGTTGGAATTATTATTTGTGGTGTTTTTGTGTATGTGTTTGGAGGTGTTAGTAGGATGGGGTTGGGTGGGTTTTTTTGATGGTGGTGGGGAGTGGGGATGGGATGTTATAGTTGTTTAGGATGGGGGGTGGGTTTGGGGGAGGGGGTGGGGGGTGGGGGGTGTTTTGAGGGGGTTTTTGGGTTGGTGTTTGTTTGTGGGGGGTGGTTTGTGTGGGTGGTGTGGTGTTTGTGTGTTTGTTTGAGGGGGGGGTGTTTTGTGTTTTTTGTTTTTGTGTTGGTTGGGTTTTGTTTGGGGTTTGTGTGGGTGGGTGTGTGGGGGGGGTTTGGTGTTGGTGTATGGGGGTGTTAGTTGGGGGTGGGGGGGGGTGGGTGGGTGGGTTGGTGG
The DNA here is from genome assembly GCA_028751875.1 of Rapana venosa. Taxonomy (NCBI): domain Eukaryota; kingdom Metazoa; phylum Mollusca; class Gastropoda; order Neogastropoda; family Muricidae; genus Rapana; species Rapana venosa. The sequence goes on along the minus strand of CM054154.1, from coordinate 1,879,389 downwards.
GTTTTGGGGGGGGGTTTGTTTTGGTTGGGTTTTGTTGTTGGGTTGTTTTTTGGTGTGGTGGGTTTGGTGGTTTTGGGGGTTGTTTTTTGTGGTTGGTTGTGTTTGTAGTGGGTGGGTGGGGGGTTTTTTTGGGGTTTTTTTTTTTGGTTTTGGGGGGGGGGGGGTTTTGGGGGTTGTTGTGGTTTGTTTTTGTTTTTGTTTTGTTTGTGTGAGGTTTTGGTGGGTTGGGGGTTTGGGTTGGTGGGGGTGGGGTTTGGGTTTGGGTTGGTGTTGGGTGTTGGTGTTGGGGTGGGGGGTGGGTGTTGGTGGGGGGTGGGGGGGGTGTGGGTGGGGTGTGTGGTTGTGGTGGGGTTGGTGGGGGTTGGGGTATTTTTTTGTGTGGTGGTTGGTTGTGTTTTGGGTGGGGGGTTTGTGGTTTGGGGGTTGGTGGTGGGGGGGTGGGTGGGTGGGGGTGTTTGTGGGGTTGGGTTTGGTTTGGGGGTTGTTGTTTTTTTTGGTGGTGGGGTGGGGTGTGGTGGGTGTGGTTGTGGTGTGTTTTGGTTGTGGGTGTGTTGGGGGGGTGGGTGTTTGGTGGGGGGGGGTTTGTGTGGGGGTGTTTGGGGGGTGTTGTTTGTTGGGGGGGTGTGTTTGGTGTGGGGGTTGGGGTGTTGGTTGTTGTTTTTTTTGTTTGTGGGGGGGGTGTTTTTTTTTTTTTTGAGTGTGTTGTGTGTTGGGGGGGGTGGGTGGTTGGGGTGGGGTTTGGGGTGTGTTGGGGTGTGGTGTGTGGGTTTGTTGTTTTTGGGGTGTGGTGGTTGGGGGGGGGGGGGGGGGGGGGGGGGGGGGTGTGGGGGGGGTGGGGGGGGGGGGGGGGGGGGGGGGGGGGGGGGGTTGTGGGGGGGGGGGGGTGTGGGGTGGGGTTGTGGGGGGGGGGGGTGGTTGTGGTGGTGGTGGGGTTGGTGTTGGGTGGGGGGGGGTGGGGGTTGGGTGGGGTTTGGGGGTGGGGTGGGGGTGGGGGGGGGGGGTGTGGGGGGGGGGTGGTGGGGGGGGGGGGGGGGTTGTTTTGTGGGGGGGGTGGGTGGGGGTTTTGTGGGGGTGGGGGTTGGGGGTGGGGTGGGGGTTGGTGTGGTGTGGGTGGTGGGGGGGGGTTGTTGGGTAGTTTGTGGGGGTTGGTGGGGTGTGGGTTGTTTGTTTGTGGTTTGGGGTTTGTGTGGGTTGTGGTTGGTGGGGGGGGGTGTTGTGTTTTGTGGGGGGGGGGGTTGTTGGGTGGTTGTTTGGGGGTGGTGTGGGGGGGTTTGTGTGGTTGGTGGTGTTTGGGTTGGTTTTGGTGTGGGGGGTGGGTTTTTGGGTGGTGGGGGGTGGTGGTGGGGGGGGGGGGGGGGGGTGGGGGGTGGGGGGGGGGGGGGGGTTTTGTGGGGGGGGTTTGGGGGTGGGTGGGTGTGGGGGTTTGGTGTGTGGGGTGGGGGGGGGTTTGTGGTGGGTTTGTGGGGGGGGGTGGGGTTGGGTGGGGGGTGGTGGGGGTGGGGGGTGTGTGGGGTGTGTGTGGGGGGGGGTGGGTGGTTGGGTGGGGGGTGGGGGTTGGGGGTTTGGGGGGGGTGGGTTGGGGGTTGGGTGGTGGGGGGGGGTGTTGGGGGGTGGGGGTTGTTGGTGGGTGTTTGGGGTGGGAGGGGGTTTTGTGGTGGGGTTGTTGGTGGTGGGGGGGGGGGTGGGTGGGTGTTGTGGGGTGGGGTGGGGGGTGTGTGTTGGTGTTATGTTGTGTTGTTTTTTATGTTGTTTGGTGGGGTTTTGTGGGTGTGGGGGTGGGGGGGGTGTGGGGGGTGGGGGGGGGGGGGTGGGGTGGTGGGGGGGGGGTGGTGGGGGGGTGTGGGAGGGGGGGGGGGTGTTGGGGGTGGGGGGGTTGTTGTGTGGGTGGTGGTGGGTGGTTGTTGTGTGGGTGGGGGGGGTGGGGGGGTTTCGGGTTGGGTGGGGTTTGGGGGGGGGGGGTGGGGGGGGGTGGTTGGGGGGGGGGGGGGGGGGTGGGGGGGGGGGGGTTGGGGGGGGGGGGGGGGGGGGGGGGGGGGGGGGGGGGGGGGGGGGGGGGGGGGGGGGGGGGGGGGGGGGGGGGGGGGTGGGGTGGGGGTGATTTGTTGGTTGGTGTGTGGTGGGGGTGTTTGGGGGGGGTGGTTTTTGGGGGGGTTTGGTGGGTGTGTTGGTGGTGGGTGGGGGGGGGGGGGGGGGGGGGGGTGTGGTGTGGGGGGGGGGGGGGGGGGGTTGGTGTGTGGGGGGTGTTGGGTGGTGTGTGTGGTGGGGGGGGGGTGTGGGGTTTGGGGGTGGGGGGGGTGGGGGGGGGGGGGGGGTGGGTGGGGGGTGGGTATTGGGGTAGGGGTGGTGTGATTGTGGTGTGTGGGTTGGGGGGGGTGGGTGGGGTGGTTGTGGGTTGGGGTGGTGGTGGGGGGGGGGGGGTGGGTGTGGGGTGTTGGGGGGGGTTGGTGGGGTTTTTGTTGTTGGTTGTGGTGGGTGGGGTTGGGGTGGGGGGGGGTGGGTGGTGGGGTGGGGGGTTTGTGGTTGGGGGTGGGGTGGGTGTGGGGTGTTTGTGTTGGTGGTGTGGGTGGTGGGGTGGGGGGTTGGTTGTTTTTTGTTGGGGTGGTGGTTTGGGTTGGGTGGGGGTGTTGTTTGGGTTGGGGTTTGGTTTGTTTGGGGGGGTTGGGGGTTGTGGTGGTGGGTGTGGGGGGTGTTGTGGTGGGGGGGGGGGGGGGGGGGGGGGTGGGGGGGGTTGGGGGGGGGTGTGGGGTTTGGGTGGGTTGGGGGTGGGGGGGGGGTGGGGGGGGTGGTTGGTTGGGTGGTGGGTGGGGTTTTGTTGTGGGGTGGGGGGTTGGGGTTTGGGTGGGGGGTTGGGGGGGGGGGTGGGGGGGGGGGGGGGGGGGTGGGTGGGGGGTGGGGTGGGTTGTGGGGGGGTGTGGGGGGTTCTTGGTTGTTGGGGTGGTGGGGGTGTTGGGGGGGGTGGGTGGTTTGGGTGTGTTTAGTGGTTTTGTTTAGTGTTAGGGAGGGGGTTTGGTGGTTTGGGGGTTTTTGGGGTTTGGTGGTGGGTGGGTGTAGGGGTGGTAGGGGGGGTTGGGTGGGGTGGGATTTGTGGGTAAGTGGGTTTGGGGTGTGGGGGTGTTGGTGTTGTATGTTTAGTAGGGGATTTTTTAATTTTTGGGTTGTATGTATTTTTTGGGGGTATGATATTGGGGAGTGTTTTTTGTGGTGTGGGTGTGTTGTGTGGTTGGTTTGGTGTGTTTTGGTTTTATGTTGGGGGGGTGGTGTTTGTGTTTATTGGTTTTGTTTTGTTGGGGTTAGGGTGGTGTTTTGGTTGGGGGGGTGGTGGGGAGTGGTTTTGTGGTGGGGTGGGGTGTTTGTGGAGATTGGGTTTTGGGGGTGGGGGTTGTTGTGGTGGGGGGGGGGTTATTGTTTTTGTGGTATTTGGTGATAGGTGTGTATGGTAAGGAGATGAGGATGGGAAAAGGTGGGAAGTTTAATGTTGGAATGATTATTTTGGAGGAGATTGGATGGGGAGTAGGATGTGTGGGGGTTTTGTAGGGGGGGGGGAGGTATTGGTGGGGGTTTGGGGGGTGTTGGGGGGTGTGGGAGTGGTGGTGGAGGGGCATTGAGTTTTTGTGGATGGGTGGGGTGGAGGGGGAGTTGATGGTGTGGTAGGGGGTTGAGGAGGGGTTTGGGAGGGGTGTTGATGGTGTTGGAGGGTTGGTTTGGAGGTGTTGAGGTTATTTTGTGGGGTGGTGGTGGGTTGTTGGGGGATTTTTTGGATGGGTATTGGGAGGTGTTTGGGGGGGTGATGTTTTGGAATGTTGTGTTGTGGGGGAATGGATTTTTGTTGGTGGTTGTAGTGATGGGGTGTGGTGTGTGTGTGGGTTTTTGAAGTAGGTTGGGGTTGAGGTGGGGTGTGGTGTATGGATTGGGGGGTGATGGTGGGTTGGAATTGTTTTGATTTTGGGAAGGGGGGGGGGGTGTTATGTTGGGGTAGGTGAGAGGGGATAATGAGAGAATAAGGGATAGGGATGATGATTTAGATGAATTTTTTGGGTTGATGTATTGGATTTGGTTTAGTGTAATAGGTATTTTGAGGGTGTTGTTGAAATGTTGGAGGAATTATGTGATATGGTTGTTATGGATGGTAATTGTTGGTTATGTTGTGTTTGTTGGGTGTGGTTTGTGTAGTGGGAGGGGTTTGTGTGGTGTATTGGAAGGAGATTGAGGTTTTTAAGAAGGGAAAAAGATGATAAAGAGAGAGAGAGGGTGAGGGGGATGAAGGAGAGAGAGAGAGGAATAGAGGGGGGGTGGAGAGGGGAGTATTGGAGAGAGATAGAAAGAGAGAGAGGAGAGAGAAGGATGATGAGGAAGAAAGGGAGAGAAAGAGTTGAAGGAGAATAGATATATGTAGAGAGAGAGAGAGAGGAAAGAGAGAGGGGAGAGGGATAGGGAGAGAGAGAGATGGAGAAAGAGATAGATGAAAGGGAGAGAGAGAGATAGATAGATTAGAGAGAGAGATAGAGAAGTGGGAGGAGAGGAATAAAGATAGAGAGAGGAAAATGATAGGGAGAGGGAGAGAGAGAGAGAGAGAGAGAGAGGAGAGATGAGATGAGATTAGATAGATAGATAGAAGATATCAAGAAGGTATAGATAGATAGGAGATTTGCTATGATTTTGTTTTGTTTGTCTGAAACTGTTTTGTTTGCAGATTCAATTGATTAGCCTGTTTTTATGCAGCTCAAGATTAGAACTTACAGGAATATGGACAAAACAAATAATAAGAGTTTTTCCGTAAGGGAGGTTATTGGCAGCAAGGAAAAAATGGTTCTACGGAACTTCCCCAAAAGTTGCAATTGTGGAAATGCAGATAAATACCTGGTTATCTACTTTTCTCTACCAAACTAAGTTTTTCCTTGCTTGGTCTGATCTAGTTACGAAAGTAAAACGTGCTGTCATAATATGCTGCGTTGGTTATATAAATTTGAAAATAATTCACACGTTTTATTTTTTTGGATTATTAGTTTCGAAGAGTTATAGCATTATTCATATGGTGCGGAAATCTGGGAATGTACAAGAATGCGGGAAATTGAAAAATTAAAATTGTTTTGAATTGTAGCGTTTTTGTGGGTGTTTAAAAGAAATAATTATATTTAATGTAGTGAACTGGAATATTTAATAGTTATTTATATATATATATTTAGTTTAGAATGTATTGTTAATTTTTTAGTAGGCATGTTGGTTCGTAATTGCAAAAGGATTTTATTAAAACAGTTGATATAGAATGATGTGGTTAATTATGGAAATATTAGAAGATTGTGGTTTAGGATAGTGTATGGTTTGATTTGTTGTGGTATTTTGATGTGGAGTTGGGTGTTTATAATTGTGAGGTGTGTGTGTTAAAAGAAATTAAGTGTGTGATGGGATTTTGGGTAATTATGTTGGTGTTTTAGTGAGTTTGGATGTGTTGTTAGGTGTTTTTTTTTTTAATGTATGTAAATTAGTGGGTTTTGGTATTATTGGGTTTGTATGAGATAATTGGGTGATGGGGAAGGGTATGTTAATTATTTGGATTTGTTTATTTTTTTTTTTTAGAGTTTGGAAGTGGTTTATTTGGTTTGTGTTGGAATGTGATGGTGGGGAGGAAATATAGTGGTAGGTTTTTGTATTGTGGAAGTTTTGTGGTTGAATTAATAGTTAGGTTAGGTGGGGGATAAGGAGGAATTTTTGGTTTTGGATGTTTTTGAGGGATGTGTGAGTATTAGGGGTTTTTTGTTGGGGTGAGATGTGATAAGTTTTATAGGGTTATTGGGGGGGGGTAGTTTGGTGTTGGGTGTATGTGGGGGTGGAGGGTTTGGTTATGGTGTTGTTGGATGGGGTTTAAAAGATTTGGGAGTGGAAAAGGGAGGTTGTTTTGTGAGGATGAGGGTAGATAGAGTGTAGAGAGAGGGAGAATAAGAGGGAGTGAGATGGAGAGAGAGGGGGAGGAAGAAGAGATAAGGGTATGTTTTTATGGTTGGGATTAGTTTTGGTTAGGGTTTTATGGATGTTATTTGTGAGAGGTTTGGTTAGTGTTTTTTAATTAATGGAGGTTGGGAGGTTGTGTTATTTTAATGGTTAGTGAGAATGTGGGTGAGTGTGGTTGAAGTTGGGAAGTTGGTTATTTATGATTGTTGTTTTTTGGGGTGTGTTGAATTATGGGGGGTGGGTTTGATATGGTGTTGTGTGTGGGGTTATTTTTTGGGGGTTATTTGTGGAATGGAGTAATTGGTTTGAATTATGGTGTATTGGTTTATGATGTTTAGGTAATGTGTTATAGGTAGAATTTTGATTTAGGGTATTAAGTGTTGTGTTTAAAATAATATGTTTTGAGTTTAAGTGATTTAGTAAAGTGGAGGTATAAGGGAAAAAGATTATAGATTATTAATGGGAAAGAATGTAAGAGAGATGTTATGAATTTATATGGTTTTGTTGTTTATAGTGATGGTAATGGAATTGATAGAATAAAAAGATTTACTATGAATATTAGGATTACATAAAGACTGAATTGTTTAACGAATTCTTGCATTCACGTAAGCTTGTGGACTGGCCATATCATTTACGTTTCGAGTTTTCACGATCGTTAGGAATTTTCATATCCAATGTTTGCTGGATTCGTTATGCAACTCTTCGCTGCTTATTGGTCTTTTTAGGAGATTGCCGAAGGAGTCTCCGAAAGAATCTCTATACTCACCGACTGTACTCTTCACAGAAAAATCATGCAGTCATGTCCATGATTCACAGGCATACAAATATGGATAGGACAAGAGCGCTATCCTGATCTTTGAGATAAATGAGATATTTTATCTCTCCAATTTTGTTTAGTTTTACAATGCTGTATTGTCTGTGCAGTTCCCTGCATACTACTTCTGCTTGGAACCCTGGTATGATACAATGGCTCCCCGTTACTTGACTTTGAACAGTTTACACTTCTGGTCATTAACTCGTATAACGTGCTAATGCAGTTGGTGTTATAGTCATCAGGCGGCTTCTCTCGCTGATTCCATGCCGTAATGTTATTGGAGCCTTATTCGTGTTCTGTGGCTGTCAAGGCTCTTTTTTCTGGAACCTGCTATTCCATCAATGTCATCTGCCTAAGCGATGTGTTGTGATCGTCTGCCACCGCATGCTCGACTGAACCTACATGATTTCAAGTGCGACACCATGATCTCTAAAAGGAAGATGTGGAAAAAGTGGGGTGAAGTAAACAGCCCTGGCTACTCCAACTCTTGTTTGAAACCATTCTCCAATGTGTTGTTGTATACACTGCAACTGTTGCCTCGCTGTACAGCGTTTGTGACCTGATTCAGGTTTGATCTGTAGCAAAGTCATGGTTCCCAAAAACTGCATGCACACCCTGGTCAAATGCCTTCTTAAAATCGATAATAACATGTAGTCTTGTTGGATGTTGAAGGTACCGCTCACTATAGTATTCTAGGTTTAATATCTTTCTGTTGTGCTGCGCCCTTCTCTGAAACCTACTTGATCCTCACATGTGCTCATGCTTGTGTATTCAGTCAATTTCAATATTAATCTGCAGCAAGACCTTGCTAGTTCATAAAGCTGATTGTGCATAATTATGGCATTGTTGTGATTTCCTTTCTTGGATGGTGATGAAGAGTGACTTGTGTCCATGGTTGGCCATTTTCCCTTCTGCAATCTTATGCAGATTCTTTATAGCGCTCCACAAGGCTTCCTCTCCACTTGAACAACCTCAGTAAATAATTAGATATTGCAAATCATCAACTTCGCTTTCAATATGTTTGAATACTTTCCACTGAGAAGAGTAGACGTGTTGTAACATAATATTGTTACTTTTAAAGCTCCTGGATTACCATGACGGTGATGCAAAAGAGAACAAATTCAGGCAGGACCACACATATTATTTTTTTAACACATACGTATATTGGCATGTTTAAGATTGTAGACTAACAGCAATATGTCAATCAATGTTACCTTAATTTGTGACATAGAAGACACACAGACCATGTAGGTAGACACACACCTTGAGGTCAAAACAAAATATGACATCATAATGAATACTTTGGCCAACTATACAGCTCGCAAACAAAGTAAGCTGTCGACAACTATGTTACTGAGTACCTTATTTCCTCTGAAAAAACAGCGAATTTTTAATACTACAGAGAGATATCCTGTAATAAATGCCGAATGGTCAAGGTTAATGACTAAATGGATAAGCACACTTTCCTTTAGATAGCAACCTTGACCTGATATGCTTCAAATCAAGCGTGCAACTTTTTGATGACCAAAACATCAACTCTAAAGATATACTAATTAATTTTACTTTTGCGTCAACATCAACTGATTAATAACACGAGCACTGTCATAAAAGTCACTCTAAGACAGTCTAGCTCTGATGCACCCTATATTAAGCAAGTGAAGCTGAGCATTCAAATCACAGAATACAAAACCTTTTACCATAGCTTTTGCGATGCAAGCATCTTTTTTCCTGTTTTCCTCTTTATCACTGAACCTACACTTTGTTTATTCCCCATCATCCCTATCCCAATAATAAGAATCATCTCTTTTTATCTTTTGTCATTCAAAATCAAATAGATCAAGAAAATGTTCGGCGTTTTCTAAGATACATAACCTCATTCTAAGTGACACTAAGCTTTTTATAATAGCCCACCAATTTGCTAACCACAAAGTCTTTTTGATCATCGCTGCAAAGCGCGCGCTCTCTCCTCTCTAATTTTCTTTCGACCAGAAGCCCATACGAACTATCCCAGTTTCTGTATCGTTTAACGAACTATGTTTTTTTCACTCACCCCTGTGAACAGGACGCTAGCGTCGCCAATACTTCCCCATCAGAGCTGGTACCCTCTTGTACACCTGGTGATAAACATAGATAAATGTCTTACCCAGGCACAACACGAGCCGAGCTGGATCGAACCCTCACATCTGATCACGAGTTGACCCCTAAACCACTCAACCACGACCTCCTGGATCACTTCAATGCTAGTTTATCTGAAAAGCAACTTATAGTGCCTGGAGAACATTACATCATCCTATTCCTAAATTAGGAAACCTAACATCGAATCGATTTCATCAAATATGGAGTTGTATGGAATAACAATTTCTTCCTTTTCCTTTAATACCTAAGGATCTTTTAAACTCATGATCAAGGATTCTCCTAATGTTTGTGCCCTTCTTAATTCTATAAGTACAAAATAAAAAAAACAATAAAATTAATGAAGACAATGATATAGAATGAGATAGTTTTACGCCACCTATGAATATGTGAACGCAACATCTGTACACCCTCAAATTCATCAGAAAGAATGAATAGAAAGCAGGTTTAAGATTTCACAACAATTGGACAACCAACCCAGAAGTACTAGACCACTGACTAGATATGGACAAACAAAGACAATCTTATGCTTAACTGACACAGACAAAAATTTATTAACAAAGAACAATAACACCTCACTTTTTTAGCAAAAAATACACTCAAGCAAACAAAATTTGCATGCAAAAAACTTTTATTAGTTATCACTAACTACTAACAACTGGCCTACACAACTTTCACAACACAAATCTGAACAAAACCTACCAACAAACATTGAAAGTCTACCCACTTGAAGACCTAGCCAGTCGGCAAACACAACAACTGAAACTATTCTGGAGTAGGAAACTACTTCACACATAAGCAGACAAGACACAGCACCGAAAACATAAATATCACCCCTACACATGCAAAATAATGGTCACAATCAGCACGAACAGATATAGAGGCGAACTGTATAAATAATTTAGCAAAGCTAGTGATGAACTCACCATAAGGAAACAAAAAGAACTAGCAGAACTAGAAGCAAATCTAGACCAGAAGTAAAGAGAAATAATCACACAGCAACTAAAAAAATTCTTTATTCTGCAAGATAACGCCAAGCAAGATTAGATTGTCTTAAACATAACAGACAACACAACAAGCTCATTAAACAAATACAAAAAACAATCCAGCGAGAAACAGTCTCTCTATCTCTAACAGTACACTAGCGGAAAGAATACGTACAACGTTTCACGAGCAAGGCATAACATCTTTCTATAATTACACATTTGGTTTCACTATTAGCACAACTGTCTAGCCTGACTAGAAGCACACTACCACCACCAACGACCACCACACACCACATACTGCACCCACAGGCACACTGTTAAAAACAACCGCCACTTATCTGAGCATTAAAAAATTAGCCTACAAAGTTTGCGACGCACTTTCTGGTATAATTGTTCTGTTTTATGCTATTATCTAACGAGCAGAAATTGTGGATTTAAGGCAGAACAATAAAGGTTCAAACAGGTGGTTTAGTTGTTGTTTTTTCTTCTTCTAAAATAAAGAAAGCCTTGCCGCTTAAAACAAGTATACTTATTAAATCGATTAAGTTCGTCAAAGTGACCTGAGCCAATGACAAGGGAATAATTATTATTGTTTTTTTTCTGTGTGCCGCCGAGGTGCTTAGTGTGTAGGAGGCGAGAGCGAGAGGATCGCCTTTTCTTTTTACGGCCTTACTTACTCCTTGTTGTCTATTGTCGGAATTACTACTACTACTGGATGGTTGGATGTTTACGCCTTGAGTCCGAGAGATTTTAGCAGAGCACGTCACATGCATCTCCAGCAATGAATAATATATTTGTTTATTTGAGTAATTGTCCTAATTAAAACTGCATGTTGGTGTCATGCATCAAATAGTAAACCATTGACCGTAGCGCAAAGTTCTCCCTATGAACCGATGCATGCAGGGTAAGAACATGCTTATAATGCTTGCGTGCTGATGGTACGTGGGGGGAGAGTGTCGCGCGGCGGTGCCGAAGTTAAAGACATCGAAGGCGAATAGTGAGATCTAGGAAACTGCTGTCGATGAGTGCGCTCGAGGAGCCACAGTGCGGGGGGCACCAACAATACTTGATCTTGGTCTGTGCCTGTGCACCTACAAGCACCACACATATGTCCCGAACCAGATCATTCATCCTCCTAATATCTTGTCTTGTTAACCCTTCATCGTAACATAATAAATCTCATGCATACATTTGCATTTGCTCTATGAACCAAGAACAACTCTTGCACCACACGTGAAAAGATGTTTTAGCAACCAGACATAAGTTATACCTCCTTGCACACCCCACAAATATAGATTCCCATGCCATATTTTTGTCCTTCTGTCTGAATGCATTCTTAGAAACAATATTAAACTCATTTCACAGCCTCTCAAAAAACGCCTTCATGTATCCTACTATTAAAGGAATTGAAGTTACCTATCAAGGCAGAGGACTGCAGCTCAGATAGCACACGCCTAAACAGATAGTACACATAAACCTATACACAGACATTACTAATGTTTGATGGTATCATGTTTCATCATAAGACACACACACCCGTAGTGCACAGTGAAGCAAAGTTTAATGTTTTGGTAAAACTGTATAGGATTAGACAACCACTTTCGCAAGTAGCATCATCCTTAAAGGTGGTTTAAGTAAATTTCATGGGGGGGGGGGGGGTTTGGAACTTTTACTTCGAAGAACAATGTATGTGACACAGCAACATTAGCTTAATAAAAACCAAAGACATTGGTGTTATAGTGAATCCAGCCTCTAATTTTTGCATCTTTATTTATATTTAACATTATTATCTATATAGACAATATGTTTTTTATAACACTAACAAACATCCAATCCAGGTGTACCTTTAACCAGAAGCCAATCTATTACACCCGCTGTCCAACAAAAATCTGTTGCTATGCATGAGTCTTCTACAAAGTAACATGGCAAACTTTAGACATCAGCATCACAGAGTCACCGATACGATCCTAAACTAGATCGACCAATAAATTAATTTAGTATGAAGGTTTATTATGAACTTCTGCACACTTGAAAAGGACTACTTTTCGTCCATGCAGGTATCACAGCAAACAACTAAGCTATCTAAATAACTATACAGACTAACACATTATAAGTATCCACAGACGCCTGCAGAAAACTTGTTTTGATGCCTCTATTTAAAGCGGTTTAATGAAGGTGGGAAGGCAATTGTGCTTAATAATGGCGAGGACAAAACCTAGTCGGGTGATAACCCATTGACTTTGAAGTTAACTCTTTGCTTTTTGTACAACCAGTCTCATTAAACACAACACAAAACCATTGTGACGAAGCTTCTTACCTCATCAGTCCCTTCGAACTACTAATAATCCAACCCAACTAGCAGGGCAATTACTGTGAAACCAGGCACAAACTTTACTACACTTCAGTTTAAAGACTAGAATGAGCAAGGCGAGTGACACCTGTATAACAAACAAAGACGCAGCCAAATAACAGTGATTACAAAAAATTTACAAATACATTATAAAAAAAAGCAAAAAAAATAGCGAATATACATACATAACCATTCACATGGTCCTGTAATAAGAGCACCGTGAAAACTACCCAAACTATGAGCTTAAAGATCTTGTAGAGTGAACAAGAAGATTGATCGAGTGAGATTTGCTATTTGAGAATATACGCTTTTGAGTACACAAATGATGTAATAATACATGCTCACAGCAATAAAAAGCTAAGAAACCTCCTCGTTTCCTAAAACTTAACATTTGTAATGTTTAGCTAAGCTAGCATGAATTTTACTTACAAAGTAACATATAAAGCAATAAATGCACTTCAAACCAATCATAAACTGGCAATTAAATTGAGTTATTAGGCCATACCATCTCTATGCACCGACAGAACTTTCCGTTAACCATAAATCTGGACCCATAAACATACCTCTACCTAAAAATTAGCCAGCAGAAAACGAATAAGATAAAGTACCAATACCGAATAATCACGTTTACATGCTCAATCATAGAAAAGACTCAGATGACTAAAACCCAACCACATTGCTACTATTCCTTCCATACTATACTCTGGATGATCATTACACATTGGTGTATTGTTCTAGGATGCAAGAGAATACAAGCTTCATTCTTGATCATTACGGATTAACTAAAACTGGAACGACCACTACATTTATTCCCCAAATATGCAGACAATCTACTACGTGAACAGTCGGCGTAGACAATGACCTGAAGGTAACATGTTCCATTAAAAAGTCAAACTTATTCTCCAAACCCACCACAGCTGACACAATATTCTTCCCTCTATCTCCTCCACCCACATTGACCACGTTGCAGTCTATTCACACAGATGTTTGACTGCCCACAATCAATAACAGACTTACTGTAAAGAAAACCAATAAAAATAACACACAACATTTTTTTAAACATATAAAAGAAGATACTACACTAAATATCCTAAAGTTCCTAGTGCACCAATCCTGCACCTCTTAATGAGCACTGCGTAAATGACTTTCGATTGACAAACAGTAACAATGGCAACAGACATTTAACAACACATTGCTTATCACTGAATTGCAGCTCCTACATCAATACATTGGCACTTTTCAATAACATAAGGAGCCTGTTCATATGTCACACAATTTCCCCACCCTCCCCCACCCCTAATCGAATATAGGTTGTGTTAAACTAAAACAACATATGCTTTTTTGCCTTGACATAGCCAAGCTAAGCTCAATGCGTAGCCATATTACAAAAGCCTAACAATTCCACAATACAGAAGAAGGTCAAACGCTTCATGACTATAACGATAAGAAAAGCGTCAAAAGGTGGACTCCAGAACAAAGAACACAAGCTAGCCGTGGACATTGACTCAATAAAAAAGGATATATAAAAAAGGTACCTGCTTGCCTGGACATTACTCACTTGACTCTTTAAAGAGCTAAGTATACCTATTGTAATTCACTGCTTCATACCGAAGCAAAACAAAAAAAAACAGAACAATTAATTAATTCATTCATTTTTTTTCTTACTAATGAATTAGAGATTTTATTAGATCCAGATGGACCAATGTTTCAGACAAAGGCGAAAATGTACACGAATCGCAAAACGTTGTACACGCATACAAGAAGTCGAAACGCACAAAATACCAACAACCTAAACATAGATCCACCATAAAGGTGCAGTTATGTTGCAAAATTCCAATACCAACAAAGCAAACAAACGAACAAATAACTGTTCAGTGTCAACAACACAACACACTGACTCCTTAGACGAGCTCAACAAACATGGCAATGAGATGATGCGCAACTTCGAACATTCGCATAAAACAGCAAGCCTGAGGTCAGATGGACAGTTTGGTAAGGTTCATTGCATAGAACTAAAGCAAACAAATTTCACCCATTCTTGGAAGACGATTACAATATCTACCCCTGATGTTAGCAAAACGTGCAGAGCTGAACAATTCAGACAAAGATTGACAAGTGTTTTATGTGGTGTGTGCTGCTAGGCTGTTCATGATACCCATGAAGATTCAAACTCAACAGGAACAAAATCAACACGCTTAACTCACTAGGCATAGACTTTCCTGTGGCTGTAAAGGAGTATTGACAAGTTGAGGACTACCACCACCCATCAGAGTGCATGTGTAACACCTGGAAGATGAGGGGGTCCCCAATGAGGAACACTTCGGACTCACCAAGGTCTCCCCCAATAGAAACCAGATCAAGAAACCATGTAGAAACCTCTTGCTAGTTGAGTAATGAAACCAGTTATACATTATACACAAACATTAGAACCAATGAGTAGACTTCTTGCACAGACAACAAAACATCACATACAAACAAATTTTGGGCAGACAGCTTGGTTTGTTTACCATCTCTACAGGCTGCAACAAACATAGAAAACATTGTTAAGAGTGAGACTCGTAAGCAATCACTGAACTTGTAACACCAAAGCCAGGAAGCAGGGGTTCTTCAAATATAAAAACGCTACAAAAGAGTCCATAATGTAGTGGTATGCCGACTTTGGGTCCATTAGTGTGCCATACCCAGAGCAAGAGCACCGGAACAAGTGCCTAAAAACAGGTCCTACTCATAATCATCAAGATCTGTTCCTTTGCGTATGTTTTTGTTAGATCAGATGGTCCACACTCAGAGCATTCCTGTATCGATTGACCAGATACGGCTAATAAAGCTTTTTTCTTCAACACATGAAGCGATTCATACCCACTCCCAACACCAAACCTACAAGAGGATAGTTTATGACAGAAGAAGACCAGGAGCAGTATGCTTCTGCCACACATTGCTGGATTTGCGGGTAATTTTATATAGCACCGCAGAGTGGCAGACAATCACACATCAGGAGATAAGAACCACAGCGCGTGAGAGAGCGCGTGAGATGACAGGGTGAGCAGCACATAGTAATTGTAGATCTACAACAGAAAGTAGATGCCCAAAACATGGAAGCTGCCATCTTGCAGTCCACAATCTAATTAGAAAGCGGACTCACACCTAATTATGTGGCAGGCAGTAACAGGCTGATGATATAGGGGGGAGGCTTAACTGCATTGCTGCATCATAAGAGAAGTGAACTGAGCTTTTACACTAATATATTGTCACTATGTTGGTATTACATGATCATAAGCTTATGGGATGCTCAAGAGTCCACTTGTATTATAACTGAGTAATTTGAGAAATTAAAGATTTTTTAGTAGGTAAATTTGATAGTGAGTTAGGAGTATAATAATTTTGTAGGTATGGGGTATATGGGTTGGATTTGTGGATGTTTAGAAGCATTTTGTTGATGGATGATGATTGGGAGGTTTGGGGGTTGATGGGTTGGGTTGTATATGGATATGGGGGATGGAATTTGGTGGATGGGAGAGTGGGAGTGGTGAATGGGTGATGTGAGTAGGAGGGTTGTGGGGGGAGGGAGGTGGAGGGTTTAGTTTGTGGTGCTTGGGTTTATGGTTGTAGTGTAAATGATATAGTTTGGTTGATAAGGTTGGGGAGGGGTGAGGGATGGGTTGGGTAGGGGGGGGGGATGTGGGGGTGGGGGGGGGGGATGGGGGTGGGGGATTGGAGATTTTTGTGGGTGGTGGGAGTGGGGGGGGGTTGATGTGGGTTGATTAATGGTAGGTTGGAATTATTATTTGTGGTGTTTTTGTGTATGTGTTTGGAGGTGTTAGTAGGATGGGGTTGGGTGGGTTTTTTTGATGGTGGTGGGGAGTGGGGATGGGATGTTATAGTTGTTTAGGATGGGGGGTGGGTTTGGGGGAGGGGGTGGGGGGTGGGGGGTGTTTTGAGGGGGTTTTTGGGTTGGTGTTTGTTTGTGGGGGGTGGTTTGTGTGGGTGGTGTGGTGTTTGTGTGTTTGTTTGAGGGGGGGGTGTTTTGTGTTTTTTGTTTTTGTGTTGGTTGGGTTTTGTTTGGGGTTTGTGTGGGTGGGTGTGTGGGGGGGGTTTGGTGTTGGTGTATGGGGGTGTTAGTTGGGGGTGGGGGGGGGTGGGTGGGTGGGTTGGTGGGTTTTGGGGGGGGGTTTGTTTTGGTTGGGTTTTGTTGTTGGGTTGTTTTTTGGTGTGGTGGGTTTGGTGGTTTTGGGGGTTGTTTTTTGTGGTTGGTTGTGTTTGTAGTGGGTGGGTGGGGGGTTTTTTTGGGGTTTTTTTTTTTGGTTTTGGGGGGGGGGGGGTTTTGGGGGTTGTTGTGGTTTGTTTTTGTTTTTGTTTTGTTTGTGTGAGGTTTTGGTGGGTTGGGGGTTTGGGTTGGTGGGGGTGGGGTTTGGGTTTGGGTTGGTGTTGGGTGTTGGTGTTGGGGTGGGGGGTGGGTGTTGGTGGGGGGTGGGGGGGGTGTGGGTGGGGTGTGTGGTTGTGGTGGGGTTGGTGGGGGTTGGGGTATTTTTTTGTGTGGTGGTTGGTTGTGTTTTGGGTGGGGGGTTTGTGGTTTGGGGGTTGGTGGTGGGGGGGTGGGTGGGTGGGGGTGTTTGTGGGGTTGGGTTTGGTTTGGGGGTTGTTGTTTTTTTTGGTGGTGGGGTGGGGTGTGGTGGGTGTGGTTGTGGTGTGTTTTGGTTGTGGGTGTGTTGGGGGGGTGGGTGTTTGGTGGGGGGGGGTTTGTGTGGGGGTGTTTGGGGGGTGTTGTTTGTTGGGGGGGTGTGTTTGGTGTGGGGGTTGGGGTGTTGGTTGTTGTTTTTTTTGTTTGTGGGGGGGGTGTTTTTTTTTTTTTTGAGTGTGTTGTGTGTTGGGGGGGGTGGGTGGTTGGGGTGGGGTTTGGGGTGTGTTGGGGTGTGGTGTGTGGGTTTGTTGTTTTTGGGGTGTGGTGGTTGGGGGGGGGGGGGGGGGGGGGGGGGGGGGTGTGGGGGGGGTGGGGGGGGGGGGGGGGGGGGGGGGGGGGGGGGGTTGTGGGGGGGGGGGGGTGTGGGGTGGGGTTGTGGGGGGGGGGGGTGGTTGTGGTGGTGGTGGGGTTGGTGTTGGGTGGGGGGGGGTGGGGGTTGGGTGGGGTTTGGGGGTGGGGTGGGGGTGGGGGGGGGGGGTGTGGGGGGGGGGTGGTGGGGGGGGGGGGGGGGTTGTTTTGTGGGGGGGGTGGGTGGGGGTTTTGTGGGGGTGGGGGTTGGGGGTGGGGTGGGGGTTGGTGTGGTGTGGGTGGTGGGGGGGGGTTGTTGGGTAGTTTGTGGGGGTTGGTGGGGTGTGGGTTGTTTGTTTGTGGTTTGGGGTTTGTGTGGGTTGTGGTTGGTGGGGGGGGGTGTTGTGTTTTGTGGGGGGGGGGGTTGTTGGGTGGTTGTTTGGGGGTGGTGTGGGGGGGTTTGTGTGGTTGGTGGTGTTTGGGTTGGTTTTGGTGTGGGGGGTGGGTTTTTGGGTGGTGGGGGGTGGTGGTGGGGGGGGGGGGGGGGGGTGGGGGGTGGGGGGGGGGGGGGGGTTTTGTGGGGGGGGTTTGGGGGTGGGTGGGTGTGGGGGTTTGGTGTGTGGGGTGGGGGGGGGTTTGTGGTGGGTTTGTGGGGGGGGGTGGGGTTGGGTGGGGGGTGGTGGGGGTGGGGGGTGTGTGGGGTGTGTGTGGGGGGGGGTGGGTGGTTGGGTGGGGGGTGGGGGTTGGGGGTTTGGGGGGGGTGGGTTGGGGGTTGGGTGGTGGGGGGGGGTGTTGGGGGGTGGGGGTTGTTGGTGGGTGTTTGGGGTGGGAGGGGGTTTTGTGGTGGGGTTGTTGGTGGTGGGGGGGGGGGTGGGTGGGTGTTGTGGGGTGGGGTGGGGGGTGTGTGTTGGTGTTATGTTGTGTTGTTTTTTATGTTGTTTGGTGGGGTTTTGTGGGTGTGGGGGTGGGGGGGGTGTGGGGGGTGGGGGGGGGGGGGTGGGGTGGTGGGGGGGGGGTGGTGGGGGGGTGTGGGAGGGGGGGGGGGTGTTGGGGGTGGGGGGGTTGTTGTGTGGGTGGTGGTGGGTGGTTGTTGTGTGGGTGGGGGGGGTGGGGGGGTTTCGGGTTGGGTGGGGTTTGGGGGGGGGGGGTGGGGGGGGGTGGTTGGGGGGGGGGGGGGGGGGTGGGGGGGGGGGGGTTGGGGGGGGGGGGGGGGGGGGGGGGGGGGGGGGGGGGGGGGGGGGGGGGGGGGGGGGGGGGGGGGGGGGGGGGGGGGTGGGGTGGGGGTGATTTGTTGGTTGGTGTGTGGTGGGGGTGTTTGGGGGGGGTGGTTTTTGGGGGGGTTTGGTGGGTGTGTTGGTGGTGGGTGGGGGGGGGGGGGGGGGGGGGGGTGTGGTGTGGGGGGGGGGGGGGGGGGGTTGGTGTGTGGGGGGTGTTGGGTGGTGTGTGTGGTGGGGGGGGGGTGTGGGGTTTGGGGGTGGGGGGGGTGGGGGGGGGGGGGGGGTGGGTGGGGGGTGGGTATTGGGGTAGGGGTGGTGTGATTGTGGTGTGTGGGTTGGGGGGGGTGGGTGGGGTGGTTGTGGGTTGGGGTGGTGGTGGGGGGGGGGGGGTGGGTGTGGGGTGTTGGGGGGGGTTGGTGGGGTTTTTGTTGTTGGTTGTGGTGGGTGGGGTTGGGGTGGGGGGGGGTGGGTGGTGGGGTGGGGGGTTTGTGGTTGGGGGTGGGGTGGGTGTGGGGTGTTTGTGTTGGTGGTGTGGGTGGTGGGGTGGGGGGTTGGTTGTTTTTTGTTGGGGTGGTGGTTTGGGTTGGGTGGGGGTGTTGTTTGGGTTGGGGTTTGGTTTGTTTGGGGGGGTTGGGGGTTGTGGTGGTGGGTGTGGGGGGTGTTGTGGTGGGGGGGGGGGGGGGGGGGGGGGTGGGGGGGGTTGGGGGGGGGTGTGGGGTTTGGGTGGGTTGGGGGTGGGGGGGGGGTGGGGGGGGTGGTTGGTTGGGTGGTGGGTGGGGTTTTGTTGTGGGGTGGGGGGTTGGGGTTTGGGTGGGGGGTTGGGGGGGGGGGTGGGGGGGGGGGGGGGGGGGTGGGTGGGGGGTGGGGTGGGTTGTGGGGGGGTGTGGGGGGTTCTTGGTTGTTGGGGTGGTGGGGGTGTTGGGGGGGGTGGGTGGTTTGGGTGTGTTTAGTGGTTTTGTTTAGTGTTAGGGAGGGGGTTTGGTGGTTTGGGGGTTTTTGGGGTTTGGTGGTGGGTGGGTGTAGGGGTGGTAGGGGGGGTTGGGTGGGGTGGGATTTGTGGGTAAGTGGGTTTGGGGTGTGGGGGTGTTGGTGTTGTATGTTTAGTAGGGGATTTTTTAATTTTTGGGTTGTATGTATTTTTTGGGGGTATGATATTGGGGAGTGTTTTTTGTGGTGTGGGTGTGTTGTGTGGTTGGTTTGGTGTGTTTTGGTTTTATGTTGGGGGGGTGGTGTTTGTGTTTATTGGTTTTGTTTTGTTGGGGTTAGGGTGGTGTTTTGGTTGGGGGGGTGGTGGGGAGTGGTTTTGTGGTGGGGTGGGGTGTTTGTGGAGATTGGGTTTTGGGGGTGGGGGTTGTTGTGGTGGGGGGGGGGTTATTGTTTTTGTGGTATTTGGTGATAGGTGTGTATGGTAAGGAGATGAGGATGGGAAAAGGTGGGAAGTTTAATGTTGGAATGATTATTTTGGAGGAGATTGGATGGGGAGTAGGATGTGTGGGGGTTTTGTAGGGGGGGGGGAGGTATTGGTGGGGGTTTGGGGGGTGTTGGGGGGTGTGGGAGTGGTGGTGGAGGGGCATTGAGTTTTTGTGGATGGGTGGGGTGGAGGGGGAGTTGATGGTGTGGTAGGGGGTTGAGGAGGGGTTTGGGAGGGGTGTTGATGGTGTTGGAGGGTTGGTTTGGAGGTGTTGAGGTTATTTTGTGGGGTGGTGGTGGGTTGTTGGGGGATTTTTTGGATGGGTATTGGGAGGTGTTTGGGGGGGTGATGTTTTGGAATGTTGTGTTGTGGGGGAATGGATTTTTGTTGGTGGTTGTAGTGATGGGGTGTGGTGTGTGTGTGGGTTTTTGAAGTAGGTTGGGGTTGAGGTGGGGTGTGGTGTATGGATTGGGGGGTGATGGTGGGTTGGAATTGTTTTGATTTTGGGAAGGGGGGGGGGGTGTTATGTTGGGGTAGGTGAGAGGGGATAATGAGAGAATAAGGGATAGGGATGATGATTTAGATGAATTTTTTGGGTTGATGTATTGGATTTGGTTTAGTGTAATAGGTATTTTGAGGGTGTTGTTGAAATGTTGGAGGAATTATGTGATATGGTTGTTATGGATGGTAATTGTTGGTTATGTTGTGTTTGTTGGGTGTGGTTTGTGTAGTGGGAGGGGTTTGTGTGGTGTATTGGAAGGAGATTGAGGTTTTTAAGAAGGGAAAAAGATGATAAAGAGAGAGAGAGGGTGAGGGGGATGAAGGAGAGAGAGAGAGGAATAGAGGGGGGGTGGAGAGGGGAGTATTGGAGAGAGATAGAAAGAGAGAGAGGAGAGAGAAGGATGATGAGGAAGAAAGGGAGAGAAAGAGTTGAAGGAGAATAGATATATGTAGAGAGAGAGAGAGAGGAAAGAGAGAGGGGAGAGGGATAGGGAGAGAGAGAGATGGAGAAAGAGATAGATGAAAGGGAGAGAGAGAGATAGATAGATTAGAGAGAGAGATAGAGAAGTGGGAGGAGAGGAATAAAGATAGAGAGAGGAAAATGATAGGGAGAGGGAGAGAGAGAGAGAGAGAGAGAGAGGAGAGATGAGATGAGATTAGATAGATAGATAGAAGATATCAAGAAGGTATAGATAGATAGGAGATTTGCTATGATTTTGTTTTGTTTGTCTGAAACTGTTTTGTTTGCAGATTCAATTGATTAGCCTGTTTTTATGCAGCTCAAGATTAGAACTTACAGGAATATGGACAAAACAAATAATAAGAGTTTTTCCGTAAGGGAGGTTATTGGCAGCAAGGAAAAAATGGTTCTACGGAACTTCCCCAAAAGTTGCAATTGTGGAAATGCAGATAAATACCTGGTTATCTACTTTTCTCTACCAAACTAAGTTTTTCCTTGCTTGGTCTGATCTAGTTACGAAAGTAAAACGTGCTGTCATAATATGCTGCGTTGGTTATATAAATTTGAAAATAATTCACACGTTTTATTTTTTTGGATTATTAGTTTCGAAGAGTTATAGCATTATTCATATGGTGCGGAAATCTGGGAATGTACAAGAATGCGGGAAATTGAAAAATTAAAATTGTTTTGAATTGTAGCGTTTTTGTGGGTGTTTAAAAGAAATAATTATATTTAATGTAGTGAACTGGAATATTTAATAGTTATTTATATATATATATTTAGTTTAGAATGTATTGTTAATTTTTTAGTAGGCATGTTGGTTCGTAATTGCAAAAGGATTTTATTAAAACAGTTGATATAGAATGATGTGGTTAATTATGGAAATATTAGAAGATTGTGGTTTAGGATAGTGTATGGTTTGATTTGTTGTGGTATTTTGATGTGGAGTTGGGTGTTTATAATTGTGAGGTGTGTGTGTTAAAAGAAATTAAGTGTGTGATGGGATTTTGGGTAATTATGTTGGTGTTTTAGTGAGTTTGGATGTGTTGTTAGGTGTTTTTTTTTTTAATGTATGTAAATTAGTGGGTTTTGGTATTATTGGGTTTGTATGAGATAATTGGGTGATGGGGAAGGGTATGTTAATTATTTGGATTTGTTTATTTTTTTTTTTTAGAGTTTGGAAGTGGTTTATTTGGTTTGTGTTGGAATGTGATGGTGGGGAGGAAATATAGTGGTAGGTTTTTGTATTGTGGAAGTTTTGTGGTTGAATTAATAGTTAGGTTAGGTGGGGGATAAGGAGGAATTTTTGGTTTTGGATGTTTTTGAGGGATGTGTGAGTATTAGGGGTTTTTTGTTGGGGTGAGATGTGATAAGTTTTATAGGGTTATTGGGGGGGGGTAGTTTGGTGTTGGGTGTATGTGGGGGTGGAGGGTTTGGTTATGGTGTTGTTGGATGGGGTTTAAAAGATTTGGGAGTGGAAAAGGGAGGTTGTTTTGTGAGGATGAGGGTAGATAGAGTGTAGAGAGAGGGAGAATAAGAGGGAGTGAGATGGAGAGAGAGGGGGAGGAAGAAGAGATAAGGGTATGTTTTTATGGTTGGGATTAGTTTTGGTTAGGGTTTTATGGATGTTATTTGTGAGAGGTTTGGTTAGTGTTTTTTAATTAATGGAGGTTGGGAGGTTGTGTTATTTTAATGGTTAGTGAGAATGTGGGTGAGTGTGGTTGAAGTTGGGAAGTTGGTTATTTATGATTGTTGTTTTTTGGGGTGTGTTGAATTATGGGGGGTGGGTTTGATATGGTGTTGTGTGTGGGGTTATTTTTTGGGGGTTATTTGTGGAATGGAGTAATTGGTTTGAATTATGGTGTATTGGTTTATGATGTTTAGGTAATGTGTTATAGGTAGAATTTTGATTTAGGGTATTAAGTGTTGTGTTTAAAATAATATGTTTTGAGTTTAAGTGATTTAGTAAAGTGGAGGTATAAGGGAAAAAGATTATAGATTATTAATGGGAAAGAATGTAAGAGAGATGTTATGAATTTATATGGTTTTGTTGTTTATAGTGATGGTAATGGAATTGATAGAATAAAAAGATTTACTATGAATATTAGGATTACATAAAGACTGAATTGTTTAACGAATTCTTGCATTCACGTAAGCTTGTGGACTGGCCATATCATTTACGTTTCGAGTTTTCACGATCGTTAGGAATTTTCATATCCAATGTTTGCTGGATTCGTTATGCAACTCTTCGCTGCTTATTGGTCTTTTTAGGAGATTGCCGAAGGAGTCTCCGAAAGAATCTCTATACTCACCGACTGTACTCTTCACAGAAAAATCATGCAGTCATGTCCATGATTCACAGGCATACAAATATGGATAGGACAAGAGCGCTATCCTGATCTTTGAGATAAATGAGATATTTTATCTCTCCAGATTGTGTTTAGTTTTGACAATGCTGTTATTGTCTGTGCAGTCCTGCATACTACTTCTGGCTTGGAACCCTGGTCTGATACAATGGCTCCCAGGTACTTGAAGCTTTGAACTGTTTTCAGCTTCTGGTCATTAACTCTGATAACAGTGCTAATGCTGTTGGTGTTATTAGTCATCAGTGTGGTCTTCTCTGCGCTGATTTCCATGCCGTATGTTTTGGAGGCCTTATTCAGGTGTTCTGTTAGGCTGGCAAGCTCTTTTTCTGATCCTGCTATTCCATCAATGTCATCTGCAAAGCGGAGGTTTGTGATCGTTCTGCCACCAATGCTGACTGATCCTTCATGATGTTCCAGTGCATCAGCCATGATTCTCTAAAGGAAGATGTTGAAAAGAGTGGGTGAGAGTAGACAGCCCTGCCTTACTCCAACTCTTGTTTGAAACCATTCTCCAATGTTGTTGTAGTACACTGCACTGGTGGCCTCGCTGTACAGCTGTTTGATGACTCTGATCAGGTTTGATGCTGTACAAAGTCATGGTTGCCCAAAAAACTGCATGCCACACCCTGTCAAATGCCTTCTTAAAATCGATAATTACATGGTAAGGGTCTTGTTGATGTTGAAGGTACCGCTCACATAGTATTCTGAGGTTGAATATCTGTTCTGTTGTGCTGCGCCCTGCTCTGAAACCTACTTGTTCCTCAGCAATGATGGTCTCTGCTTGTGGATTCAGTCTATTCAATATTATCTGCAGCATGACCTTGCTAGGGTGGCATATGAGGCTGATTGTGCAGTAATTATGGCATTGTTGTAGATTTCCTTTCTTGGGGAGGGTGATGATGAGTGACTGTGTCCATGGTGTTGGCCATTTTCCTGTCTGCCAGATCTTGTTGCAGATTCTTAGTAGGGCGCTGATCATGGCTTCCTCTCCAGCTTGAACCAACTCAGCTGGAATGTTGTCAGCCCCTGCTGACTTCCCCTTTTTCAGCGATCTGACTGCCGTTTCCACTTCTTCTCGGTGGATAGGGTGACTGTCTGTGTCTTTGCTTGCGGGTACATTAAGGACTTCTGGATCTCCTGCGGTTCTATAGTTATACAGGTCGGAGCAGTATTCTGTCCATCTGTTTAGAATATCCTCATCGTCAGTGAGAGACACTTCCCATTTTTGTCTCCAGGGTTTTGGCTGTGGGATGTCAGCCCCCTTGTCCTGGCCAAAACCTGGAGAGAATTCTTTGCAACTATTGGTCCAATGTGACATCATATCTAAATGCACTCAAATGAGTAGTGCAGCTGTAGAACGTGCATCGCACGTGATCACAGTTTGCTGCCTAGTTATGAAATTGACTTTTCTGCCTGATTTACCAGGAGGAAGGCTGGCAACCACTGCCACAAACATGCAAGCGTGTGAACCGTGTGTTTGACCCATAATTAAAGGCCCAATCTAGCTTTTTTTTGTGTGTGTGTGTGAATATGTGGGATCTATAAAAGAATACAAAAATGCTTATTTAGGGTCAAGGGGCAAACATAGTTTGCCCCATTGAGGGTCAATGAACATTTTACTTTTTTCTGAGGGCTCAGACTTCCACCAGACATTTGTTTATCACTCTCCAAGCACCACACAGAAGAGCTACTAGCAATACCAGTATTTCGCGGGCTGAAGTGGATGTTTGAGAGGGCAGACATAGACATTACATGCTTCACAGTGCACAGTACCAGGTCCGCCAATTTTACAGATGCTCCAATACTACTACTACTACTACTACTTACTACTACTACTACTACTACTACTACTACTACTACTACTACTACTACTACTACTACTACTAATAATAATATGGAATTTATATAGCAGCTGGATGGATGGGTGTTTCCACATTTACAATGGGCCAGTCTATGATGGAGCATTTCCTAACACGCAAGTAAGGTAGGACATGTGGTTTTTTTTTCATCTGACAGATGTGTTTGTCTCAAGAACACTGCGGCTCTCATATATCATGTGCCTGTAGTGGAGATATACAGGAAACTTAGCAAGAATTAAACACAATAAAACAACACTTACCATGTAAGTTGAAGCTGTTTGTAAATTCTTGCAAACTTACTGTAGACCAGAATGGAGTACACATGCCCACCTGTGCACTGGTCAGCATGCAAACCATGCAAGTAAAATGAAATGCATACCATGCAAATGAACCTAGTACCATTTTGGGCAAAAATCTTTATGAAGAATTGCCATCAGTGTTCTTGCACACAGAGCAATAGTAAGACATTCAACCCAAAGTAAATGAAAAGAGTGATAACAATGTTTATTAAATATATGATGATCCTGTTATATATAGTATGACACAGTCTTCTTTCAAGGCTGTAAAAACTGGCAGTAGGCTGCGCACAGTTTCTCATGTGCACGTCCTTCCTGGTCTAAAAAATATCCACAAGAATTTACAAACAGTGTCAATGTTTGAGATTACTCTCACTTCATTGTATTTAATCATACACAGGCTTTGACAGATGATTCTTTTGACCCGTTTCATACTCTTTACTAGTATCAACTGTTCCTGTTCAAATACTCACTGTTCCTTCATACAGTAAGTATTGGAGGACGCATAATCACAAACTTGTGTTTCGCTGATGATATTGACGGATTAGCTGGTCACGAGCAAGAACTAACAGACTTAGTGAACCATGTAGAAGATAAATCGTCAAAATAATATATTTTGTATGGAAATCAGCCAGGGAAAATACAAAATTGATGACATACAGCAACTCCACATCAGAAATCAAAATCAAAGACCAGAAACTTTAAAACATTCACAGATTCAAATATTTGGGATCTATTGAGACAGACGAGGCTTAAAACCAGAAATACTGTCAAGAATTGCCCAGACTCTAGCTGCAAATACCAAGCTCAAACACATCTGGAACAACAGAAAAATCACCATCAGTTCCAAAATCAGACTTATGCGCTCTCTGGTCATGTCAGTCTTCTTATATGCATGCAAATCAGGGACTCTCACATCCCGACTTGGAGAGATACGAGCTGTAGAAATAAGGTGCTTCTGATGACTCTTAGGCATATCATACAAAGACCACAACACGAATGAAGAAGTCAAGAGACGCATCCCCAATGAATATGGGCCCTATACAGACCTTATAACACTCACAACACAATGGAAAATAAGGTGGTTTGCTCCTCTGGTCTTGCTTAAACCTCTTGTGCCGGATAGGGCCACAGCCGACAGTAACGGCAGCTGCTGCTAGATTCCAGAGCCAACAGTTGGTGCTGCCCACGTGGGCAGTACTTTTCCATCACACACAAATGGTTTTCACACAATGTGTCTGAAAATTAGTGGGGCGATGCAGGGAGGATGTCAAAGGGTGCCAGTGATAAATTTAGACCCCTAACTTGCCTGTAGTGGGGAGGGAAGGAAGAAATAACAGCCAGTGACCAGAACGCTTTTCAATGGTGCAGCATGGTGAAAAAAAATGGCATTCTATTTAGTAGAAGACGATTAATCTGATTAGCAAGAGGATACATTGAATGTTATTGTCTTAGAAGTAAAAACATTTGAACAAGAATTGTTAAGTGAGTCGATATTAAACGCTTACCAGGAAGAGGAGGAAGGAAATGCTGCAGATAGGGAGAAGAGTGAGCCAGAAAATAACATGCTACAAGGCACATTCCTGACCTTGCTAACACACCAACTATGGGAAATTTGACCTCTCTGCCCGTTCCCGAGATAGACAGCTAAAAACGGATGCCTTTTGACTGTTTTCTCATTATTACCCACTTTTGCTTGAACCTGCAATAGCAGAAACAAACAGATATGCCAATAATGAAAATAGCAAGAAGGAAAATAAAATGGATCTCTATCTGCCAAGGTTTGCCAGGTGAGAGCAATGGGTACACCCCCAATACATCCATAATT
Organism: Rapana venosa; assembly: GCA_028751875.1. Classification (NCBI taxonomy): domain Eukaryota; kingdom Metazoa; phylum Mollusca; class Gastropoda; order Neogastropoda; family Muricidae; genus Rapana; species Rapana venosa. The sequence continues at coordinate 1,852,256 of CM054154.1, read as the reverse complement.
TGTGCATTCTGTGATGTGCTGTGATCCTGTGCCATCACTACGACTACATTAAAGACTACCAACATTAACATTTTGTAGGGTTACAGAAGTTCTGTATTGTTTCGATTTTGTCACACCTGTGCTGTGACACTGGTGACAGTGTGACAGTTATGTCCAATAATACACGTCTGTACACTTAACAAACATATGGTAGCACACGCAGGTATGAACTGCAGTATAAAGGTCACATGTTGATTGATTATAACTTGTTTTTAAAAGAAAAAAAGAGTTTAACAAGACGTCTGTCTCCTCAAGACATACCATAAAACAACAGGTGCTATGGGGACATTGTGTAACACATCCTTGAAGTACTATTGCACATAACCATTTGTGACCTTCCAGCACATAATAAGTCTCTTCTCACCATCCGGCTTTTTTATGTTTAATGTGATTCAAAATGTGCTTTGATTGCTCTTTCTACTGGTGAAAACTCCATTCAAATCAAATATTTAGTTTCTGAGATACAGGGTTTAGAATGTGGAATCCCTTGTGAGCGGCCATTTTGAGAAAATGAAGGACAACTGAAATACAGTTTCAATGTTAGATTTTCCTTAGCAACCAACCTTCAATCTTCATGAAACTCTGCATACTGATTACATACATAAAAGAGTACATGTTTACAAATTTTTGTGGTCATATGTGAATTGTGTCAAATACAAAACATATTTTAGTGGGGGACTACCATGGTCTGGTATTCATTTGGGCTGATTATTATATCTCGGGTTCTACGAAAGATTTTGTAATGAAATTTTAAATAGAAAGAGAATACATTGTTTATTGTTAGAATATTTTCAACAGTTAATGTTTTGAAAAAAATATTTCAGCGATTTTATAAATATAATTTGGGTGAAAAACTGGTACACCTCCTCCTCATCTACAATAAACTAATGTATGGAGTGTTGAAGCTAAAAATATTACAAAGCCAAAGGACATGAATAGAAAGGTGCCATAGATACAAATTTGATTGAGTGGATTTACATAGGTGTAGACAACACCAATATGTATTTTGCTTAAAACCAACATATTTACATTATCAAATTTTTTTAACCTTGCTTAGAATAAAACCTTTATAGACAAGTCATTTTTAAAGGATTGCATTGCTCTTAGAAGCCACTTTTTCATCTGT
>CM054154.1:1811091-1848591 GCA_028751875.1 Rapana venosa | reverse complement strand
TGCTCCCCTATTTTGAGCGTTTTCATTGGATGAAGTTTTAATTCAATCCAAAATATAGTTGACAAAGTGTGAAGGTGGAAACTGTGAGTTTTCCAACAGTGTGTCACTCGGGGGGGTTTTTTGGGTAAATATTAAGGGTTTACAGGTTTTGGAAAATTGGCCACTTCAGGATCTTTTTCATCAAAATCGCTTGTCTTCTGAGGTGGGTATGTGTTTTAATATGCGATTTTGATAAGGAAAGAAACTAGATATTATAATTTTATTGATGTTTTCCGGTTTGGAAATGTCTATATTATCAGTTTTATCCAAAATCACAAAATCGGCACCTGACACCCCTACCGCATATTTTGGGCTCTAGTGGAAAAAGGCCTGAGGTGACAAGCCACTCATTTGAAATGGAGAGTCACATTTGTAAACACATCAGCTGGGTATCAAGTTCCGTATTCACACTAACATGCTTGAACTTTTGTCAAATCCATGCAGGATTTGCTGTTTTATCATATATACCATACATTTACCTGTGATTGGTGATAAAATAAGGTGACAATGACAAAACATCTGGTGACCAGACACATAAACTTGCGCCTAAATGCAAGTACAAAAACATACCTAGCTTGTGACAACATTTCAGCTTGATAGCTTGTCATGCACACACAGCTTCCTTAAGAGTGAAGCAAGTCAAAGATAGGGAAAAAGCCGACTTAAGGTAAAGTGCTTTTCAAACTTACCTAGTTTTTATAAAAAACATGGCAACTTTGGGCCGATTCGTCTGCCCCTCATCGGCCAAAAAAAATGGCATGTTTTTATAAAAACTAGGTAAGTTTGAAAAGCACTTTACCTTAAGTCGGCTTTTTCCCTATCTCTTGTAATAAATATAAAACGTTATAATCTTGCTTTGATGGGTAAAACTAGAAAATTATGGGAATTTATGCTAAAACAATATCTTATCAAGTACTTTATCAACAACTCATTAATAACTAATAAAATATGTTGTCAAGAACTTATTAACAACTAATACAAGATCTTACCAAGAACCTGCCAAGAACTAGTACAAGAACTAAAACAAGAACTATATTAAGAACTTGTCAAGAAATAAACAAGTCCCCATCAACAACATTGTTAACAACTTATCAACAACTTGTCAAGAACAACAATAATTATTTTACACAAAATACATTAATAAAGATAGACAACATGAATTGCGACGAACTTTTGTTGACGACATCTACTGGTTCTAGTCAAGAAGAAATAACAGATGAGAAGAGTCTACTGGATAAGAAGGAGAAGTTGTACTCTCTTGCTGCTTGTGGTAAAACAAAGCATTACTTAGGAACACAACTAAACAGTTGAAACAGGTGCAGCAGTTATCACCACAAGACATTAATAAGTATTTAAATAGGTATGAATCTCTTCTGGAGCAAAATGGTGAAAAGCTTAGGGCATACTGTTATTGGTCTATATGCTAAAGCAACAAGTAGGGTCTTTAATGTGGACTCAAAAGCTGACTTAGCATATGACCTCTCACAAGATCCTGTTTTGTCTAGAACGCTGGAGACACTTGGCTGTGATATGTATTACCGTTTTGGCTCTCTGTTAGCACCAGTAGCTGCTAGTATGATAACATTAAAACATACCAAATTTAACCATATAGAGAAAGATGGAAGCACAGAACACAGTATCGAACCAACAGGAAGCACAGGAGAATGCCAAGAACCAAGAGCAACCCTCCCTTTCACATGTGACAACTGTCACCAAGAAACCTGGGAGAGTTGAAGCCAGCAAGAGGTTAACAGAATGGAATCGACAGAAAAAAAATAGCAATCAAGCAAAACAAAAGATCTTATCTGGAGAAACATTAGAAAAACAGATGCCTATGGAAACACAGAAAAAAAGACACAGCACCACCAAAAACAAACATTCAGTCTTACTTAACATATGGTATACCAGCTATGGGAATTGGTTATACAGCCTATACAGTATGGAGCAACAAGAAACCAACAAAACAAGAACCACAACATGAACAAAAGCCAAAACCACAACCACAACCGTAACCACTGCCATAGAAACGGCCTGACAATGATCAGTTCAAGATGTATCAATAGTAATAAATATTTAATTTATACATATAGTAGAAATATGAGTACAGAAAAGACAGCAGTCAATCTGGTCTACCCCGCTGCCGTTATTGGTGGCCTTAGTGTCGGCTATACTATGTTAGGAAAGAGCCTTCTAAAAATGAAGCCTGCTGATTTAGAAAAACTAGACTTTGAAGACAGCGCCAAGCTAGTTGTGGTTGTAACAGCATCCATTGCTACAAAAGACTTCTTGGTAAAGCAGGGAATTATTCCAGAAAATATTAGTCCCTAATAAAAGAAAATGGCTTCTTTAGTGATGATGAATGGTCATGCTGTAGTTAACGCATTGCTTTTACAGGTAGCAACTACTTGTTTTCTAAACTTCATACAGATGAAGAAAGGAAGATGCATGATAAAGAAATAGAACAACTGAACAGAGCACAGGCAGAATACGAAAGACAAAGAATTGCTCAGTTAGACTTTATTAATGAAAAACTTCGTGAACAAGGACATGCTGCAAAAACATTTTCTGATGTTGACGAGGCAATAAAAGAGTACTACATTGTGACAGGCAAACAAATATCTCCTATTACTAAGGCACAGCTTTGTGATTATTATCAACCCACTGAAACCCAGAAGACAGGCGAGATTGCTTTTATTGTGGTAGGCATGACAATAGTATATTTCTTAGCACAGAAGGTTGGTTAACCAACAGGCAATTTTTTTATTTATTATATTAGAAAAATGGATGCCAAATCTCAAAGACACTACCACCAAAAAGGACTAAAGGAAGGCGGCTATAATAAATGACATTGGGGCAGGATAATTCCAAAGTAGCAAAGAAGGGGCTGTCTAAACCAAGCAATAGGGCGATCTATTACCTGCACTAAGGGCGCATTAAAAACCCCTCCTTTATAAACATGAAGCCAAATGATACTCCCCAAATAGCCCTTTTAACTTACCCCATGCCAATCAGAAGAAAGAGGTATAAGTAGCTCTTACTGTGGGGGAGTGTTCTAGGTATAAAAGCAGAGCCCTTTATGAAAAAATGCCATAGCAACGCATTGGTTTGCAGGAAATTTTTATTTGGGCCCCTCAAAAACCCAGACTTTTCAGTGGAGAGGGGAAAAAATTTAAAGGGGCTTTAAAACAGCTGTTACAAAGCATGGGGTACAATAAAAAAGGAACCCGGCAACCCAAAATCTCAAGCACTGTTTGAAAGCTTTAACAAGCTGTTAGCAGAAAGAGTTTTTCATATCGTACCACCAAAAATCTGATCCCGGGTTCCCAAATACAGAGTGGGTAAGAAAAACGCGCAGTTTTGGAGCAAGAATCGGAAAAACTAAAGCCACAGGGGTTAAAACTGCAGACGCCACCAAAAGGGAAAAAAATACAACACATCCAAACAACACCTTTAAGCAAAAACAATACCCTTTGGGGAAAAAACGAATATCTGTTGCTCCTGGAGAACTGAAGCCCGCGACGTCCAAAAAAGCAACGTCCCATCTGGAGTATTTGACACTATGAAAAAAAAAAGTTGTGGGGGAATCCCCCTATTTATTAATTTTTTCATTACTTTTCACCACAACAGCTTTTGTTAGAGAGGAACGCAACAGTGCCACCTAAAACTTCCCCTTTAGAAGGTATCTATTATTTTATCAGAAGTAAGTGACAAAAATGGTCTCATCTAACTGTTTTTTGTTGCTACAATTTATGGGAACATTTTGATAACACTGAAGTGGGTTGGACACTCTCTCATCATACTAAACACTCTTAGAATATTATTTAGCACCTCTTCTTTTGTACCATGATCAAGTTTTATTTCTACTTGCTGGTCAAAGTCTTCTAGAATGTCAGCACTGTAAAAGCAGAGACGAGGCATTGTACCACTACCATAGTATTTGATAAAGAGTAAACAATTCATTGTGAGTCTCAATCAAAATTTGTTAACTCGTATATAAATGTAAAAAAAAAATTAATTAATTACTTTGTTCTCCAGTGTCCAAGTGTGTATGAGTGCTCTGGTGAAGAATAAACCCGTTTTGTATCCTGCGCAATCAATGTCTGTTTTCTAACCACAGTTGTGTTGATTTTGTACAGGGTTGAGCAGAGCTTTGGGTTGTCATGATGAAATACTCTACCTTCAAAGAGGGCCTCTTTGTAGTTATCATGACTGATGCTTGTTTTGACCACCTGTTTGTCAACACCTTTTGCCTTTTTTATACCTGTGCGGCTTGCAATGCTATACATCTTAGCCATCAGACCAACATATTCTTTGATAATAGTGCCGTTCATCTCATCCTTCATCTTACCAAGAAAGACCTTTGCATATCAGTACCACCAAGAAATCATGATCCCAGGCACACGAAATACAGAGTGGGTAAGAAGACAGCCTGCAGTTTTGAAAAGCAATGAACTCTGAGATAACTAAAGCCACAGGTTAAAACGCTTGCACGCTCAAGGCAAAACAATACAGCAGCACATCAACTAACTTCCTTCTAAGATCCACTAAATCCTTATTGAAGTTTGGATTTGTATGTTAGCTTTAGAAGCTTATTTCTGTGACAGTCACACACCCGTGGGATCCCATTGTTACAATAGCACTTATGTAATATAAAAACTTTTTGATGGATCTTCCTTCGTTCTTATCATTGTTCATTCATGATGGTAGGGTGTTCCTGATTTGCTCTTGGTAAACACTGTAGAACACAGTAGTACCTGCTCGGGTAGAAGAGATCTAGCCGACAAAATACGCCTTGTCAAATTTGGTACAGCTTGGGGTCGGAGATGGGCGCCGCCATACAATCACGCCCAAACAGAAAGTACCTACTTTTAAGATCAACCTTGCTTGAACAGACATTTGTGAATTTTGAGTCCCGAATACACACAAACGGCCTTCACTGAAGGTTCTGGGTGGAGGTGAAAGTATGCGATTGTTTGCGCAAACATAAGTCATTAAACTTCTAGCAGCTTCAAAAGGGTTACATCATTGGGTTACATGAGAACATCCGTACCTTCACGGCATGGGGTAGCCATCAAAGCTACCCCAGAAACTTCAAGAGATACGAATGGGCATATTGGATGGCCAAAGTCCTTAGGTTGCATTCGGCGACAAAACATACAAGAAACATCATCAAAGTAGATATAGTGGAACGCCCAACGTCCACACTGCATGCTTCTTGTCATGCAAGAGAGGCTAATAGTGACATCACTGTTCCTTCCTCAATCTCAAGAGATGCTTCTATTGGTGCAGCTCTTCTCAGCAAAGCCCCATGACCATACCATAAAGGATAGACCCTTCGACACGACTTGTGTCGAGTGTTTCTTCGAAGAATTGTGAAAAGACGACTCAGAATTCAATTCCAAATAAAGAAGGACTATTTTGTACCCAGGGTGACTGTGAATGCAGTAAGCCTTATACCTGACGTTACGCCTAAATGATAGGTGGACGTACCTTTTGACATTAGGGGAATGAAACTGGCAGTTATGTTTTAGATGTACTTTTAGTTTATATTACAACTTTATTTTTCAGAAACACCACGTGGGGAATTTTGATAGGTCACATGAAACCCGTACACAAAATTTAGAGTAACTGGTTTGGTTGTTCTGTGCAAATGACACACCACCGTGGGTTTGACTGGATAGCAAGTTTAGTGGTTTTGTAAAACTGTTATGGATTAGACAACTCTTCGCATGCATATCCTTATGTGGTTCAGTATGATTTCAGGGGTTGGGATTTTTACTTCGAATCAATGCCTGACACAGCAACATCTGCTTTTTAAAGGGTATTTTTTGAATTAAAGTGAATCCAGCCTCATATTTTGCATTTATTTTTTAAACATTTTTATTCTATATAATAAAATTTTATCACTAAAAAATCCAGTTAGGGTACCTTTTTAAACTACCATTCCTATTGACAACCGCTGTCAACAAAAAAACAGTTGCTTTGCACGGGTCTTCTAAAAAGTATCATGACAAACTTTTGAAGCAGCCCAACGGATAAAAAAAATGATCCAAAAACTAAGCGTTTAATAAATTTACTGGCAAGAAGGTTAATGTTTTCGCACACTGAAAAGGAGCTCTTTCGCCCAGCGGGGTAACAGCAAAACTAAATCAAGCTAGTTTGAGTAGCTCAAAAATCATTTCACATAAAGGGAATCACAACGTCTTGCAAATGCTTTGGGTTTTGAACCCCTTAGAATTCGTTTGGGGATGAGGAGTACCTTTGTTGGTGGTGTTGAGGGATGGTGAGGACAAAAACCTTTGTCGGTGTGAGGCCCATTGACTTGGCAGTAAACTCTTTGCTTTTTGTACACCTGTCTCAGTTAAACACAACACAAAACCAAGTGGTGACGAAGGCTTCTTCCTCATCAGTCCCTTCTGATGTACTGAGAATCCTTCCACCCAGCAGAGCAATGTACTGTGAAACGCAGCACAATAGCTTTACTACACTTCAATTCAAAGAGCTAGAAGAAGGCTTCCATGAAACACTCAGTATAACAATCAAAGACATACTACAAAGAACAGTTGACTGTAAAAAATGACACATATATATAATATATTATTTTTGTGTCCCACTGCCCACTGATAGTAACTTCAATCCCTTTAATAGTAGGATTAACATGAAGGCGTATAAGAGGCTGTGCAATGAGTTTAATTTTGATTCTAAGACTGCATTCAGACAAACACAGGACAAAATTCACGGCATTGGGACTCTGTATTTGTGGGGTGTGCACAGGAGGTATAACTATGACTGGTGGTCTCCAAATACATCTTTCTCACGTGGTGCAAGAGTTGTTCTTGGTTCAATAGAGCAAATGTACATGTATGCATGGACGACTTTTATTTTTGATAAGAGTGAAGGGTTACCAAGACCAAGATTAGAGAGGATTAATGACTCTGTTTGGACCTATGTGTGGTGCTTGCTTGGTGCATACGCACAGACAAGATCATATATTATTGGTGGCACTGGGTTTGATGCACAGAAGCAGTTTCTAGCAAATCTTGAAGACAGTATAAACTCAACTGTTGACCTACCATCAAGCATCAAGCATTATCAAGATGTTCTTCACTATGCACGGTCTGAGGTAGACTTTGCTATAGGACATGGTTTGTATATGCTGCCTTCCAACATGCAGTTACAAATAGGAAAAATTACAAACTACAACAACAATATTATTATAGCTGAAGATGATAGATGATGTGCAGCTTGGAAAAATTGAAAGTGTAAACAATACACCAACAGCAGCAGTAGTATCAGTAGCACCAAAAGCAAAAAGTGTACTAACAACAACGACAGCACCAACAACAAGAGAAAGAACTACTACCACCACCTCAGAGCAAAGAAAAACAATAATTATTCCCCTTGTAAGAGACAGTCACTATGATGAAACAACTGCTTTAACAAGTATATTTGTTTAAAGCGGCCTTGCTTATCTTTATTTTAGAAAGAAGAAAATCAACAACTAAAACCAGTAACGCCCATAAATGTTCAGCCATAAATCCCACAACTTTTCCTGTAGTTGATAGCAGCCAGCTAATCACAGAGCCATTTATACCAGGAAGTGGGTTGCAAACGTTGTAGGCTAATTTTTGTAATAGGTCTGCTAAGTGGCTGAGTTGTTTCTTAACCCAGTTTCTCCCTGTGGGTGCGGAAGGTGGTAGTGGTGGTGGTGGTGGCGGTAGTGTTCTTCCTGTCAGCCCATACACAAGTGTGCTAATAGCGAAACCCAATGCTGTAATTTTACTGACAAGTGTTATGCCCTGCTCGCGAAACAGTGTACCGATTCTTTCTGCTAGTGTTGTGTTTTCATAAAGAATGCGGTGGATTGTTTCTTTTATTCTGCTAACCTGAGATTGTAGTTGTTGTCTGTTATTGTTTAAGACCTCTAATCTTGCTTGGCGTTCATCTTGCAGGTTTTTTAGACGCTGTGTGATTCTTTATTTTACTTCCTGTTCAGTGTCTGCGGCTGCTAGCTTCTTCTTTTCTAGTTTAATGTTTGAGTCTACATCACCTAGCTTTGCTAAATTATTTATCAGTTCGCCTCTAATACTCTGTAGTGCTTGATTGAGCCCCATTATTTCTTGCATGGGTAGGGGTTGATCATTTATTGTTTTCAGTGCTGTGTCTTCGTCTGCTTGTGTGAAGCTAGTTTTTCCCAAATCTAGAATAGTTCAGTTGTTGAGTTTGCCGACTGTGGGTAGGTCTTCAAGGGTAGACTTTCAATGTTTGAGGTAGGTTTTTGTTCCCGCATTTTTTAGTAGTGCAACAGCTTGCATAGCAGTCTGTTAGTAGTAATAGTTAGTGCATCACTAATACCAAGTTTTCTTGCATAGCAACACTTTGTCTCTGCTTGATGTATTTTTGCTATAAACTGATGGGGTTATTTTTCTTTGTTAATAAAACATTTTGTCCTGTGTCAGTTACAGCATACAGATTGTCTTTGTTGTCCATATCATAGTCAGTATGGTCTAGTACTTCTGGCGTTGGTTGTCCCAAACTTGTGTGAAAATCTTTAACTCTGCTTTCTAATAATTCTCTTCTGACTGAATGCAAGGGTGCTTTAGATGTTGCCGCTTCACCCATATCATCAGCTGGCGTAAACATATCATCCATATCTATATCATAGTCTTCCATTATTCTATTATTGTTTTTTCTTTTTTGCTACTAATACAACATCTTGTCAAGAACTAATACAACATCTTGTCAAGAACTAATACAACATCTTGACAAGAACTAATACAACATCTTGTCAAGAACTAATACAATATCTTGTCAAGAACTAATACAACATCTTGACAAGAACTAATACAATATCATGACAGAAACTAATACAACATCTTGACAAGAACTAATACAACATCTTGACAAGAACTAATACAACATCTTGTCAAGAACTAATACAACATAATGTCAAGAACTAATACAACATCTTGTCAAGAACTAATACAACATCTTGACACGAACTAATACAACATCTTGACAAGAACTAATACAAAATCTTGTCACGAGCATGTCAAACAGTACAAAACTAAAAAAAACTAACACAAGAAAAAAAATTAAGAACTTATACAAAACTAAAACAAAACCTGGAAGAATCAAGAAAACATAACAAAGAAACCTGACAAAACTTATTCAAAACTTTTTGGCCAAAATAAATACAAAAAAAAAGAAATACATCTTCCTTTTTTTTTAAAACACAACATAATTTTTACAGGGCACAATTCAATCCCATGCCATGTGAAGAATTTTACACGTTTTTCAATTGCCATTCCCCCCTTTCCCCCATTCAGAGGGCTTGACAGGATCTTATGGGTTTTTTTTGCCCAAAAGCGGGGTTCTTCAATGTTTTTTTCCTCCCTTTAGTACAAAAAACAAGATTTTTTTGGTTTCCCTTCCATTCCGTTTTCATAAGGTTATTGTGATTTTGCATTTACGCTTGGTTTTAAATTTTTTGTGTACTGTACCGAAAAACAGAAAGTGTTGATACTTTCTGTAAATTTTGCTTCTGAGATGTGTAACTTTGAAAGAAACTGATCAAATCAAAGGCTTACTGTTTTAATTTTTGGGTCTCCCCCCAAAAAAAATTGACTAAATTAAGAAAATTTTAGTTACAGACTTTTTGTGCATCGTTTTTTAAAAACATTTTAAAAACTTTTTAAAAAATTTCAAAAATTTATTTACAATCCCAAAAAAAGTGTTCTTAAAGTCTCTTTCTCATTAAAAAAGTACAAAGTTTTTGTTCAAAACCCCCAAGCATCAACACCACATTTGAAAAAATGAGCGGTGGATTATTTCTTTTGCACCCATTTTAGTTTTACTCTTTAATTTTCAGTATTTTTTCAAAATATTTTTCCAAGGGAAATGTTCATGTATTTTTTTCTTCCCTTTGTGCAACAGTTTGGAAGTTGTTTGTCTGTCCCAAATATTCAAAATACTTTATTGCCCCTTATTTACACTATCAATGCCCAGAAATGGGGGTGTCTCTTTTTTACTTATGTTGTCCTTATTTGTATGCCAGCTTTCTTTTGACTTTTTTCATTGAGGAAATCCCCCCCAAAAAACGTAAAAAAATCAAAAGACCTCCCCCATTAACTAAAATCTTTTAGTTAATGAATTATTTTTTTCATTGAGAAATTTTTAATGTTTTAAAACCTTTCTGTTTAAATCAGGTTTGTTACTTTATTCCCTTTTCCTTTAATTTTCATTGAAAAACGGTTCAGAGACCATTTCTTGTGCTTGGGGACAAATGAAAACGAAAAAAAACTATAAGCCTTAAACGTATGTGTCCAAAAGGTTTGAGGTTCAAAAATGCGGTTTTTAATATCGATCCAGGTTTTCTAATTTCAGGGAAAGTGGATATTTTTTTTTCTCCCAATCTTACCCATTTGTGATTACATTTTAATTTTTCTTTCCATAAATTTTCAGCGCAAAAATATATTTTCTTAATCGGGTATGTTCATCCCCCTTTGATAACGGTTTTAATACCTTTTTCTACCTATTCTATCTTGTTTATTGTTACAAACAAACGGGAAACAGTTTTTAAAAGACTTTTTAGAAAGGCCCGGGTGGATCGGGTAAAAACATCCACAGGTGAATAATTTTTGAAAAGAAAGAACTTTAAAAATGGCAATTCTGCCAAATGGAGTAATCCCCTTTTGTAACCAAATTTTAAAAGCTTTTTAATTTAAAAAATTATCTTTTTTTTGATATTTTCACATCCTTTGTTTTGGGGTAACCAATTCCAAAACTTTTATTTGTGGGGTTCCACGCTTTTTTGGGTTGGGACAGAACACATATTTGATTTTTTTTTATACCAAGCCATATAACTTGACTTTTGTCCTTTTCAGTAAACCGAATGTTTCTAAACTTTTCTAGAAAATGTAAAAGAATTAAAAAAGTTAGTTTTTTCCCCTTTTTTAACAAATGATGTCATCTGCATTTGGGGAAACTTTATATTCTTCTCCTAATTTTTTCCTTTTTTTGATTATCTTCTTTAATCTTATACCAAAATCTCGGCACTAAGAATAAATAAGTAGGGGAATAATGGCACCCGCCTGCACCCTCTTTCAATTCTAAACCATTTTGAAAGTTACATTTACAGGGCTGTTGATTTAAATTTGTATAGAATGTTTTGACCCATTGATAGCCTGTTCCGAAAAACCTATTCCTTTATTTTTTGAAATAAAATCCCCGCTTTAAAAAAGGGGAATCTTTTTTAAAGTCGACACAATAATAACCTGGTTTTATTTATCCAGATAGTAAAGGTCATACAATAAAATAATATTATTTCCCAAAGTACCTTTTTTGGGGAAAAACCTGATGATTCGCTGAAAGTTTTTGGGATATTTTTAAACATTTGCAAAACATCAGAACCTATTTTATAAAAATACATTAAGAAGGGGTTTTTGGACCAAGTTTTTGATTTTTCCTAGGTTTGCCCCCCTTTTGGGGACAGAAATTTGCCCTTTCCCTTTTGGGGAGGATAATTTACCATCCTGTAACTTAATTAAGTGTTTACTATGAAAAGATTTTTCTGTTCCTGGCTTTTTTCCTTTTTTTATTTTTTAAAGCACAACCTGCTTCTTCATGGTTATTTTACCTAACTGCTGTTTTTTCTTCTTGTTTTGGGGGATTTTTAACCACCGTTTAATCTCTATGGTCAAAGTTTCTCTTTCTGTAGAGCTCTTATAAAAGGCTGGGACTTCTTTTTCCCCTATCTTTTTTATTTTCAATAACTGATCATTCTCTGTTTAAAAGCTTTGACATGGTCCTGATGACATTTTTTTTTTAGATTAAAAAATATTTAAAATCTTTGAACCATCACCTTTCATGTGCTTTGGATTTAGAAACCCCCCCCCATTCTCTTTTTACATATTCCCAAATTTTTTTTTTTTTTCTCTTAGCTAGATTTCAATTTCTCTTTTTTGTTTGCTTTTCTAGTTGTTCAATGTCGTTTATTAATTTATTTCATTTTCTCTTGTTTTTTTTTCCTCATTATTACATATCATTGTTTTAGCTCAAAATTTTTATTTGCAGGGGAAAAACTAAACAATTTTATCTGGGGCATAGCTGTACTTCACTTGGGGAATTTTATCATCTATTTTCAATTTTTGTTGCGACTTTTTGATCAATTCGAAATTTCTGTGTTTTTTTTCTTCTAAAAGTGATATCTCTAAAAGAGAAAGTTTAACTTCCAAAAAATCTTTTTATTTTTTTTTTTTCTCAAAATTTTTGAGTAAGGGGGTTTTCATGAGTGGCAGAACGAAAATCCGGGAGTAATCGGTTTTTTAAAATACCAAATAAGGTATTCCCACAATAGAAAGAAGTCAAGGCTTTAGTGGGTTGCCTTTTTGCCATGTAATCCCCTAACTCTGATTCCACTCTCTCCGTATACAATAGGCCCCTTCTTCTGTATAAAAATTTTAATGCTTTTCTAGCCTGGGATTGTTAAAAATTTTGTAAATTTTACAATCTAGTTAGGGTCAAGTGCGATATTCCAGCTCCAACAGCAATTATACTTTTATCTTTCAACTTAAGTTTCTCTTTTAGCCCGAAATAAAACTGGGGTTGTCTTATTTGGACCATATACATTAACTAAAAGGAAAACTTTTTCTAGTCAAAATTTTAATATATGAAGTTACCCTTTTGATCCCTACTGACATCCTTACTTAAAACAAATTTTTTTGAGAAAAAAATAGAACCCCTCTAAATTGATTTTTTAAAAAACACAAAAAAAATTTAATCTCCAATACAGCTTCATATTTTTTTATTTTTTATCAAAATGGTGTCTTAACAATAATTGAACATTTTTTTCTGTTTCAAAAAGGAAACTCTCTTTTGTTTGTACAAATTTCCAACCCCTGACAATTCATTTGAGGCAAGGGAAATACTATCTAAAAAGTAAAAAAGTTATGAAAAGGAATAAAATATCTTTTCCTGTTCATAAAAGAGTACTTTTAAGATGGGAAAATCATATAGTATTATCAGAAAAATATTTTTACATCTTAAATTTGGGCCTACACATTTTTTTTCAAACAGAACGAGACCAAACATGGGATGAAAGTTGACGTGTAAACAAAAGCACACCAACATTCATTTGACAAAGATGTTTTAAAAAAGAAAAAGAAACATTAAAGAAAAAAAAAAAAACAATACAAACAAAAGTCACCCAAATCTGACCTCCTTTCAAACGCAAGGCAAGCTTTCTGTACAGTGTGCGTGTTGTCACGGCAACCCGTGGTTGCTCCAAAATACACCAAAGAAATAAAATTTTATTACGGTGTGGATACATATACCCTAACCCCCCACCCCCACCCCCCCCCACAAAAAAACAAAATTTTATTCTCTTTTAGCCCGTGTTGGGCAAGTCCCAAGTCAGATCAATCAAAAAAACCTTTAACATCCCCTGAAGGGGAATTACAATACTGACAGGGGAGATTGATACACATCAGTATATCAAAGAAAAAAGCTATATTTATATTGGTTTTCAAAAAAAATGTCACAAACACACCACACCCACACATACACGCGCAGCGCACACACAAAAGCAAAACCCCCGAGCACACACAATTTTGGGAAAACAATTTTAAACCCCTTTACTAGAAACATAAAAACTTATTCTTACGCACCAATCGCACACGTACACCGCATGTACATGTTGGCGAACACGCCCACGCACACCCACACCATACACCAATATATAATTCAAGTTTTAAAGCAGTTTACTTTAAAAACGACTTTTTCACACACCCACTACCCACACACAACACACAAATTATGTATTACACACTCGTAACAAGCCAAACAGGGGAGATAATTTAGGAAAAATAAAAACAGGTATCAAATCATTTTGAAATTTTTAAAATTTGAAGTTACGCACAAAAGAATTTCTTTTCTGTAGGTTTGCTGGAACACTGAAAACGGCGTTCCGAAGGCAACACTGATCTTGAGAACGAATGCATACCGATGCATCAGAAAAGGATACTTCAGCTCATGAACTCAGCTGTTTGTAAAACAATGAAAACCAACAAAAGAAATGATGTTAGGATTAGTCACCAAAGGAAATGAAGCCATATTTAAGCTAACATCAAAGCCAGATATCAAGATACAGGCAATTACCTCAGTCTGTATTGGCAATCAGGATGAGTAGTTGCAGGTTAAACTAGACTAAACCTGTTTTCATTGGGTTTAAGTGTGCGTGGAGCTGTCAAAGCTGTTGTGATGAGTTCTGTATGATACTTCAAGGCTAAATATCCGCTGTAAGGGTTTCTTGTACACAGACACAGGACTCTTTCATCCTAGACATACCCACATATAGATATATACAAAGACCTTGTAGAGGACGTAGTGAGGGATCAGAGTCATGGTACGGACACCAGTTGATTATCCAAAAAGACAGTCCTTGCATTCATCACGTAAACAAAAAAGTTATTGGTACGATGAAGGATGAGATGACGGCAATATTATCAAAAGAATGTGTTGGGCTGAGGGCCAAGATGATATAGCGTTGCAAGCAAGGTGGGGGGGGAACAGGCGGTCATAAAAAAAGCAAAAGGTGTTGGAAACAGGTGGTCAAACAAGCATCAGTCATGATAAACTACAAAGGAGGCTCTCATTTGAAGGTAGGTGTATTTATCAGGACAATCCCAAAGGCTCTGACTCAAACCTTGCACCAAATCAACACAACTGGGTTAGAAAAAGACATTCGCAGGATAAACAAAACGAGTATATTCTTCACCAGGCACTCTTAGCCAAGCTTTGGTCACTGGCCTATAAAAAGTAATTAATTATTTTTTTTTTTCATATTTATATACGATGTTAAAAATTTTGATTGAGATTCGGCAATGGATTGTTTACTTTTATCAATACTATGGTAGTGGTACACTGCTTGTCTTGCTTTTACAGTGTGACATTCTAGAAGACTTTGGCAGCAAGTAGAATTAAAACTGGATTATGGTACAAAAGACGAGGTACTAAATTAATATTCTAGAGTTTAGTGTATGTGATGAGACGTGTCCAACCACTTCAGTTGTTATCAAACATGTTCCCCATAAATTGTTAGTAACAAAAAACAGTTTGAGGAGACATACAGTCTCTTACTTCTGATGAAATAGTGTTACCTTACCAAAAAAAGTATCTAGGTGGCACTAGCTGCAGCTCTCTCTAACAAAAGGCCTCGTTGTGGTGCAGGTATGACAAAATAATAATTAGGAGGATCATCTCCACAACTTTTTTATTTCATACATGTCTATGCTCCAGATGGGATCTGTTGCTCGTTTGTGACTGTTGCTGGCTTCAGCTTCTCCAGGAGCATACAGATATCTCAGTTTCTTCCCAAAGGGTATTAGTGGTTGCTTTGGTGTTGTTGTTTGGATGTGCTGCTGTATTGCTTTGCCTTTGATGGTGTCTGCAGGTTTTAACCCTATGGCTTTAGTTATCTCAGAGTTCATTGCTCTCAAAACTGCAGGCAGTCTTCTTACCCACTCTGTATTTCGTGTGCCTGGGATCATGATTTCTTGGTGGTACTATATGAAAAAACCGTCTTTTCTGCTAACAGTTGTTAAAACTTTCAACCAGAGCTTGAGATTCTGTGGTTGCCTGGTATACCTCTTTTTATTGCTACTCCATGCTTTGTAACAGCTGTTTAAATGCTCCTTAAACTCTTTACCATCATCACACTGAATAAGTATTGGGATATTTTAATGGGCCCCGACTATAGATTTCCTGCAAAGCAACTGCAGTTGCGGTGGCATCTTTTCATAAGGGGCTCTGCATCTTTATACCTAGAAGCTACGTCCATACAGTAAGAGATTAATTATACCTCTTTTTTCTGAATTGTGTCATGTTGGTAAAGTATAAAAGGTCTATTTGGTGAGTATCATTTGGCGTCATGTTGATGAAGGAGGGGTCTATTAATGTGTCTTGGTGCAGGTAAATAGTATCCAGCCATATTGATTGTTTAGGACAGCCACTTCTTTGCTATTCGGAACTTACTCCTGTTGCAATGCTCAGTTTATTAATAGCTGGTGTTCTTTCAGTACCCTTTTGGTGTGTTTAGTAGATCTTTAGAGAGTTTGGTATTCATTGTTTCTTAATATAATAAATAAAAAAATTGCCTGTTGGTTAACAAACCTTCTGTGCTAGAAACTATACTATTGTCTGCCACCACAATAAAAGCAATCTCGCCTGTCTTCTGGGGTTTCAGTGGTTTGTAAATTAATCAGGAAGCTGTGGCTTAGTAATAGGAGATATTTGTTTGCCTGTCAACAATGTAGACTCTTTTATTGCCGCGTCAACATCAGAAATGTTTTTGCAGCATGTCCTTGTTCACGATGTTCTTCATTTAATAAGTCTAATGAGCAATTCTTAGTCTTTCGTATTCTGCCTGTGCTCCTGTTCAGTTGTTTTATTGCTTTATCATGCCTCTTCCTTTCTTAGTCTGTATGAAGTGTTAGAAACAAGTAGTTGCTGCCTGGTAAAAAGCAAGAGCATTAAGTACCAGCACCACCAATCATCATCATAAAGGAAAGCCATTTTCTTTTATTATGGATAATATTTTTGGAATGATTCCCTGCTTAACCACGAAGTCTTTTGTAGCAATGGATGCTGTTTACAACCGCAACTAGCCTTTGCACTGTCTTCAAAGTCTCAGTTTTTCCTAAATCAGCAGGTTCATTTTTAGAAGGCTCTTTCCTAACATTAGTATAGCGGACACTAAGATGCCAATAACAGCGTGTGGTAGATCAGATTACTGCAGCCTTTTCTGTACTCATATTTCTACTATAAGTATAATTTAAATATTTATAAACTATTAATCATCTTGATAGATCGTTTTGTCAGGCTGTTTGTATGGCAGTGGTTGCGGTTGTGGTTGTGGTTTTGGCTTTTGATCATGTTGTGTTGCTTGTTTGCTGGTTTCTTGTTGCTCCATACTCTATAGGCTGTTTAACCACAATTCCAAGCTGTCTATTCCTATATTAAGTAAAGACTGAATGTTCTGTTTTGGTGGTGCTGTGTCTTTTTTCTTGTTTCTATAGGCTTCTGTTTTCTAATGTTTCTCCAGATAAGATCTTTTGCTGTGCGTGGTTGACTAAGTTTTTTCTATTGATTCCATTCTGCTAACTCTTGCCAGCCTTCAACTCTCCGGTTTCTTGGTGACAGGTTGTCATTGTAAAAGGGAGGGTTTGCTCTTGGTTCTTGCATTGTCCTGTGCTTCTGTTGGTTCGATACTGTTGGTCTGTGCTTCCATCTTTCTCTATATGGTTTTAAATTTTATAATTTTAATGTTATTCTTACTAGGCAGTTTTGGGTGCTAACAGAGAGCCAAACGGTAAAACATATATCACAGCAAGTGTCTCCAGCGTTCTAGCCAAAATAGGATCTTGTGAAGCGGTTCATAGCCAAGTCAGCTTCTGAGTCCACATTATGACCCTACTTGCTGTTTAACATATAGACCAATAACAGTATGCCCTAGGGCTTTTCACTATCTTTGCTCCAGAGGGTATTCATACCTATTAAAAAACTTATTAATGTCTTGTGGTGATAACAGCTGCACATGTTTCACTGTTTGTTGTGTTCCTAAGTAATGCTTTGTTTTACCACAAGCAGGCAAGAGAGTACAGCTTTCTTCTTATCCAGTAGACTCTTCTTTCATCTGTTATTTTCTTTTGACTAGAGCCAGTAGATGTCATCAACAAAAGTTCGTGGCAATCATGTTGTCTATCTTTATCAATATAATTTGTTGTAAAAAAAATTTTGTGGTTCTTGACAAGTTGTTTATAATGTTGGTTAACAATGTTGTTGATGGGGACTTGTTATTCTTGACTAGCTCTTATATAGTTCTTGTTTTAGTCTTGTACTAGGTCTTGGCAGGTCTTGGTATGATCTTGTATTAGTTATGAATAAGTTCGTTTGGCAAGTTCTTGATAAGTTGTTGATAAGTTGTTAATAAGTTCTTGACAAAATATTTTATTAGTTATTAATAAGTTGTTGGATAATGTTCTTGACCAGCTTTCTTTGATAAATATTGTTTTAGCATAAATTTCCCATAATTTTATAGTTTTACATCAAAAATAAATTAGTTTACTTTTAGTTTTAGTAGAGAGATAGGGTAAAAGCGAGTCAAGGTAAAACTGCTTAGTTTTTATATAAAACTACGCAAGGTTTTTGGTCGTTGAGGCGAAGCTCATCGGACCCAAAGTTGCCTAGGTTTTGGATAAACAGTAAGTGGTTGAGCTTGATTGGCTTTTACCTATCTCTGTTCTATTTTCCAGGGTGAATGACAACATCTTTATTTGGCTCATTTTGGGTGGGATTGCTAGCAAACATAGTAAAATTACCTTTTGGAAACCTTGTAGTCAAGCCATGTGGAAGCACATTCGAGCAATAAATTTCACCATTGTAATGCATATGCAGAGGAGCATAAATTGACATGTATCTGTGGGTGGAAATATATGTTTATAGGCAATATTCATGGAACATTTAAGTAAAACAAACCAGTTCACTGTTTATGTTTTATGTTTGTTTTGACTGGTTTTTTTTTTATAATTCATCCCTTTTGGTGTATGTCATATTTTATTGACCTTTCAATCAAATAACTTTCATGTCAAATCGGAAATACGACAGTGAATGGTGAAAAGCTTTTGATTTGAATCTTAGTGGCAACAGAAGAGTCTGCTGTTTTGTACTTATAGATAGTTAAATATAAGTGTTGACATTCATATTGTTTCAAGGTTTGTTTAATATAACACTAGACCTAGTGGACAAGCAACACCATTGTAAAAACGAACTCTTACTTTGTGTCACATTCGCTAACACACACACCACACACACACACACACACACACACACACACACGCACACACACACACACACGGAGTGTTTGTATTATTATACTCATGTATACATATGAACTATATTAAGAATATACAACAAGTGCCCAGTGTTTGGAACCATCTTTCTTTATTGTATTTTTTAGTAAGCAGTGCTCTTCTTACATTCTTGTTTTATTTTCAAGCCTTTGTTTCGGATACAGTATTTTGGATATGTGATGTCCCGTGATGGTGGGGGGGGGGGATGCCCACACCCTACATGTGTAGTTACCTGATACATTTTTTGAAATACACATAGCTGGTAGATTGGTAGGGTTGTGCAGGGCCGGTGAACCTTTTTTCTGGCATTCACTGCATTTCAGGGAACAGCTCTTTCTTTCTGTTCCACAGGACATGTGTCTTGGATGAATGTGCTCAGGGTTGTGTTGTCTTTTGTAAGTATTTCTTCATTTTTATTATCTACATAAAACACTTCACTGTCCAGATATCTAGATGCAGTATCATTGCTGTTTTTATCCTGACCCTAACTTGATCTCCACAATTATATATTGAATCAGAGTAGCCGGAGATTGCCATTGCCTCTTTGGCTTTACCAAGGCTACTTTAGCTCTTGTGGGCCGCCCTGTGATAGTGGGTAACTGAAGTACTGGCCTCGTTCCATGTTGTAAAGATGCCCACTTGTCTTCCCTTGGTCACCGCATAGTATGGTGCACTGGCTTTTCTCCTCTTAGACATCCCATTTGCTTGATGTGATCAGAGTATGTGAGGAGAATCTGTCTCATACCTTGATCCCCTAGTACTACTCAGTCTCATGTGTGATCTCATGTGTGATACGCCTTGGTTGAGTACTCTCCAACTCGCCAATCTACTATAAACTCTACCCTCAAAACACCACACCCCCGGGAAGAGTGTGGCCCGTGCGCGCGCACGTGGTTCAATTTCAATGTCCTGTCTGCTGCTTAATGTTGTGTGTGTGTGCACTGTGCTCACATGTATGCAAAAATGCTCAATTCAATATGTTGTGGGTTGTTTTGTCGGAGAGAAGTGTCGTACCCTAAATCTGTGTGTAGTGTGTGTGTTTGTGTTTGTTGGTTTCTTTCTTTGTGTGTGTGGTGTTATTGCGTTTTCGAGAGATAGGGTAAAAGCCGAGTCATGCTCAACCACTTGCTGTTTATCCAAAACCAGGCAACTTTTGGTCGGACCAAAACTTGCATAGTTTTGTATAAAAACTAAGCAGTTTACCTTGACTCGGCGTTTACCCTATCTCTCTACTAAAGCTGAAAGTAATACTAATTTAACATTATGGGAATTTATGCTAAAACAATATCTTATCAAGAACTTGTCAAGAACTTTATCAACAACTTATTAATAACTAATTAAATATTTTGTCAAGAACTTATTAAAATGAAAATGTTCCTATTTTATTTTTGATTAGTAATATAAAATTGTGGGAATTTTTTCTAAACAATATCTTGTCAAGAACTAATACAAAAATACTATAAAAAAACCAACTAATACTTCTTCTTTATTATTTGATTTATGCTGAATTTTTTTTTTTTAAAGTGCAAAACCTTCTCCACTACCCAGGCTCCGTTACAGAAGGAGAAAATTGGAGGGCACTGCAACGGATAGCGGAGAAGATTTCCAGCATTCACGACTGTTGGAATGCCAACACACCCATTCACATACCACACCCATTCACACACCACACGCATTCACACAACACCTACTGCTATTCCCTATGGGGTTCGATCCCATGCCTGCCTGCTCTGCCTGCCTGCCCTGTCTAACGTATTCAGACTTCCCCACTGGGCTGCCCCGAAGGGCAATAGAAAGAGTGAAAAATTATTAATTAAACTTCTATCTGATGATACAATATTGAGCCATGCCCATTTTGCGCCTGCTCTCAGATAAAGATTTTGGGCATTGGTGCCAATACAAAACAGCCGAGGCCTACAGCTCATGCACAGGATATTGATATTGGATTATGTGTGGTTGTGTGTGAGTGGTATCGGGTGTTTGTTGTGTGTCTGTCTGTCTGCTGTTCTTGTGATGTGTTTAAAAAAATAAGCTATTGGGTTTTTTACACTACACTAGTATTTAGTTGACTAGTCTGTTTTGAGTATTAGTTTACTATGCTTTGTGCTTCTCAGTTTTAGTTTTATCTTTCTCTTTCTTGTCTGTCTGTAATAACATCATTCTCCCAAAGGCAAATTCATTAAACCATCTCTGTCTTTTCATGTGAAAAATTACAAGGACTTTGCATTTGTTCACGGTAACTTTTAATTGCTATTATATTTTTCGATTTGTTGTCAGCAACCAAACAGACTATCGTGCATGTCTCCACTGAATGCTAGCCTTAAACAAACTATTTCCTTTTCTTAACAATGTCACGCTTGCTGAGCAGTCGTCTATTAAGAAAAGGGTTGATATTTTCAAACAGCCCTGTAATAGTTATTCTAAACACTCGCTTAGCCTGTTAGCGGGATTACAATAATTATATTCTATCTGTTCCAAATAAATTTTCTCTCTCTGTATGTTTTATTCTTGTGCAAGTGTTGGACTGAATATAACTATGAAACTCGAAATGATTTTTGTACAGTTTGTAAATAAAACTAAAACAAATACAGTCTTGCCAAGCAGTCTGCCCGCATATTAGAGACAGTGTGCTTCTTTGGTAGAAAACTTAGATGGGGTCCATTAAGTAAACAACTTCTTTTTGTCTCGTTTCACTTCTATGTTGAGCTGTGCTCCATCATACAATTGATATATATTTTATGGTCTCATCATGTTCTTGCTCTTTCTCTATTTGTATCGTTCTTCTTCTGAGCCATTTTCAATGCGTTTCTGAACCATTGCAGCTTTTCTAAATCTGGTTGATCTTAAGTAACCCACAAGCATATTTAGATGTTAGGTATTCATGAGCCTAACATCTTGCAGATATAAAGATTTGCTTGTAACACCCAGTAGTTGTAGTCTTTTGTTGACAGAACCAAAGTATTTTCTTAACCTCATCAAAGTGTTGATATGGTAAATAACATGAGGCATAGACTTGATTTGGCTTCCTGTTGTTTCCTCTATAGTACTGATAATGTTTATTACGGGGATTAAACAAGCTCTCATATGATCTGGAAAAGGGACCGGCTGGTTCTTCAAACAGCATTAATAATCCTTTTTATGATCTTGCCGAGTGTTCGATTTTATTTCCACACTAGTATCTGCTTATCTCTTAATTATTGTCGGTATGGTTGAGCACTCTTTCATAATAAATAGCAAGACTTGACTGATATTTGCTGTGCAAATCAAGCGTGCAGCTCTGGGTGATTGACAACATCATACTCTAAAAGATTATACCAGTTATTTGTTACTTTGCGTCAGCGTTCACTGGATGTAATAACGCGAGTACTGTCATTAAAGGTCAGCTCTACAACAGTCTGCTCTGAGTGCGCCCTGATAGTAAGCATGTGAGAAGCTGGCAGTTCAAAGTCAGGGAATACAAAACTGTTACCATATGGCTTTGCTATTGCTGCATCTTTTTTCTTGTTTTCCCTTTATCAGCAAAACCTACTCTGTGTTTTAGTCCCTTCTATCCTGTATGCTTGATAAATAAGATCACTCTTTTTTTCTTTTGTCATACCATAAATCAGTATAGATCAAGAATATGTCTGCGTTGTTTAATGGACAGTACTTCTCTGCCTTCTAGCTTGACCATAATCTTTTTTTATAATCCCTACCTATGTTTGCTTCCACACTTCTGATTGGTTCATCCTTCAGACTCTAGTTCCAATCTGAAAAGCAAGCCTAGGTGTGCCTGAACAATGGACATCATTTTCCTAAATTAGGAAACTAGTAGTCAGAATCGATTTTCAATCAATAAGTTGAGGGGTTGTTTTGTTAATAACGATTGTCTGTAGGTTTCTTGAATGCCTAGGATCTTTTAAAACGTTCTGTATGGAGCATGGATTGCTCCAAATATGTTTGTTGCACCATCTTTTTTCTATAAGAAGCAAATATAAAAAAACAATAATAGAATAATGGAGACTATGTTATAGATATGGATGATGTTTTATGCAGTGATGGTATGGGTGAGCGGCAGCATCTGTAGCCACTTTGCATTCAGTCAGAAGAGTATTATTAGAAAGCAGGGTGTAAGATTTTCACACAGTTTGGGACAACCATACGCCGAAGTACTAGACCACATACTGACTATGTATGGACAACATAGATAATCTGTATGCTGTAACTGACACAGGGACAATAAGGTTTTATTATCAGAGAAAAATAACCCCCATCAGTTTTTAGCCAAACATACACTCAAGCAGAGACTAATTCTTTTCCTAGTGTTGCTTTGCAGAGAAATACTTGGTATTAGTGGATGCACTGACTCTACTACTAACAGAGCTGCCTATGCAAGCTGTTGAAACAATCTACAAAATGTCTGAACAAAAACCTACCAACAAACATTGAATGTCTACACTTGAGACTAGCACAGTCGGAAAAAACACAACAACTGAAACTATTCTAGAGTTGGAAACTAGCTTCACACAAGCAGACAAAGGACACTGCACTGAAAACAATAAATGATAACCCTACCCATGCGAGATAAAATTGGGGTCTCAATCAACGCACTACAGAGTATTAGAGGGTGAATGATAAATAATTTAGCAAAGTTAGGTGATGCAGGGACTCCCAATAGGAACTAGAAAAGAAGATACTAGGCGGAGGCAGGATGACGCGAATCGTGACCAGGCAGTAAAAGAAAAGAATCACACCAGCGTCTAAAAAATCTTCAATGATGAAACGCCAAGCAAGATTAGAAGGTCTTATACAATAACAGACAACAACTTCCAATTCAGGTTAGCAGATAAAAGAAACAATTCCACCCGCAGTCTTTATGAAAACACAACCACTAGGGGGAAAGAATCCGTACACTGTTTCTCGGAGTAAGGCATAACGCTTGTCAGTATAATTACAGCATTGGGTTTGCTATTAGCACACTTGTTATGCGCTGCAGGAAGCCACATACTGCCACACCACCACCACATCCCTTCCTAACCCACAGGACAGGCTAGGTTAGGAAACAATTCTCAGCAACTTAAGCTGAATCTATTAATATTTGCCGATAAAGTTGGCAACGCACTCCTGGTATAATTGGTTCTGTTGTTAGCTCGGCTTTTATCAACAGCAGGTAAAGTTGTAGGACTTATGGCAGAGCATTTATGGGCGTTACTGGTTTTAGTTGTTGGTTTTCTTCTTTCTAAAATAAAGATAAGCAAGGCCGCTTAAAACAAGTATACTTGTTAAAGCAGTTATTTCATTATAGTGACTGTCTCTTACAAGGGGAATAGTTATTGTTTTTTTTCTTTGCTCTGAGGTGGTGGTAGTAGTTCTTTCCCTTGTTTTTGGTGTTGTCGGCAACGCTACTACACTCTTTGCTTCTGATGCTACTGATACTACTGCTGCTGGTGTATTGTTTATACTTTCATTTTTTCCAAGCTGCACATCATCTCCAGCTATAATAATATTGTTGTTGTAGTTTGTAATTGTTCCTATTTGTAACTGCATGTTGGAAGGCAGCATATATAAACCATGTCCTATAGCAAAGTCTACCTTAGACCGTGCATAGTGAAGAACATCTTGATAATGCTTGATGCTTGATGGTAGGTCAACGGCGGAGTTAATACTGTCTTCAAGATTTGCTAGGAAACTGCTTCTGTGCATCAACCCAGTGCCACCAATATACTTAATCTTGTATGTGCCTGTTGGCACTAGCAAGCACCACACCATAGGTCCGAACAGAGTCATTACTCCTCTTTAATCCTGGTCTTGTTAACCTTCATTTATCAAGAATAAAGTCGTACATGCATACATGTACATTTGCTCTATTGAACCAAGAACAACTCTTGTCAACGTGAGAAAGATGTATTTGGATGGCCCCAGTCATAGTTATACCTCCTGTGCTCACCCACAAAATACAGAGTCCCCATGCCGTGATTTTTGTCTGTGTTTGTCTGATGCGTTTAGAATCAATGTTGAACTCATTGCACAGCCTCTTTTGCCTTCATGTTACTCCGACTATAAAGGATTGAAGTTGCTATCAGTTGCAATGGGACCTGCAGTCAGATAATACACGCGTGATTGATAGTACACATGAAACCTGTACACAAACTTTACTAACTGTTGTTTGGTTGTTCATGGGGTCAGCATATGACACACCACAGCCCGTAGTTGCACAGTGGATAAGCAAAAGTTTAAGTGGTTTTGATAGAACTGTTTAGGATTAGATAAAAACCATGCTTTCGCTGTGGCATATCCTTAACTTGGTGGGTTTTTTAAGTATGATTTCAGTGGGTGGGAACTTTTACTTCGAGGTTCAATGTCTTCTGACACAGCTACATCTAGCTTATTATAGGTATAGTCTTGTGGGTTATAGTGAGATCGAGCCCCGTCGTAATTTGCCATCTTTTTTCTATTTATAACATTATTATTCTATAGAATTAAAATGTTTATTAACACTAACAAATGATCCAGTAGGTGTACCTGTTAAACTAGCCATTCCTATTGACACCGCTGTCAACATAAAATCAGTTGCTTTGCACGAGGTCGTATACAAAGTATCATGGACAAACATCGACAGCAGCAACAACTGGATTCAACGATACGATCCAAGAACCAGATCGTTTAATACATTTACTGTGCAAGAAGGTTATTATGATTTCTGTACACTGGAAAAGGAGCTCCCTCGCCCAGCTGGTATATCACAGCAAAACTCAAACCACAGTATAGTCTAAAGAGTTAACTTTACAGTCATCTTAACCTTTATAAGGATGCCCAGCGTCTTGCAGAAATGCTTGTTTCACGAAAACCATTTAGAAAAGTATTCATTTCTGGGGATGATGGGGAGTAGGCCTTTTGTTGGTGGTGTTGTTGATGATCGTCTGAGGACAAAAACCTTTGTCAGTGTGTGAGACCATTGACTTGGCAGTAATACTCTTTGCTTTTTCTGTACCCTGTCTCACGTTAAAACAAAAACACAAAACCTAGTGTGATGAAGGCTTTTTCCTCATCGTCCCTTCTGATCTACTGAGAATCCTTTCCACCCAGCAGAAGCAATGTACTGTGAACGCAAACAATAGCTTTACTACACTTCGAATTCAAAGAGTGGAGAAGGGCTTCCATTTAAACACTCTTGTATAACAATTCAAAAGCCGCAGCACAAAGAAACATGTTGACTGTAAAATTGTACATATTAAATGAGATATAAAAATAAAATAAATACTAAGATACATAACCATGTCACGCGGTCCGCATAAGAGCACCTGAAACATGCCAAACTTATTGAGCTTAAAGATCTTGGTGATGTACAAAGAGTTTGAGTAAGGATGGGGAAAATTGGTGAAATTTATTGCTTTTGAGTAACAAATGAGGATCCTACAAGAGCACAGCAATAGAGAAGCTAAGAAACCTCGGTTTCCTACGCTTGAACGTTGCGTAATGTTGAAGCTGAAGCGATTAGCAGATGATTTTATTACAAGTAAACAATAAAGCTATTAAATGGCACTTTCAAACCAAGCATCAACTGGAGATCAAGTTTGAGTTTATAAGTCCATTACACTCTCTATGCGCCCGACAGAACTTTCCGTTAATGCCATAAATGCGGGACCAGTAAACATAGCCTAACATATCAATCAGCCAGCAGAAATGACGTTAGAGATAATAGCATTACAGGGAATAAGGCACGTTACTTGCTTCATAGAAAAGACTCAGTGACTAACCATCTCAACCACATTGCTACGATTCCTTCCATACTTTCCTCTGGATGATCGTTACACATTGGTGTTTGTTTGGTTGGCAAGAGAAGACAGAGCTTACTTTCTTGTTCATGGGGAGGGATTACTATTAACTGGAAAAGACCTTTGACGTTGATACCCTCAGATTTGCTATTGCTATTCGGACCTGCTGGCCGGTTGTCAATGAATTGAAGTTGAAGGGACATTTTCCAGTAATAAGTCAACTTTGCTTCTTGGACCCTCACAGCTGACACAATTAGCTCCCTCATCTACACCATCCATTGACCTCGTTGCAGTCTATTATCACATATGTTGTACTGCCCTACAATCAATTACAAGACTTCTGAAGAATACCAATAAAAATTACACTCGTTTTTTTTAAACAGTATAAGAAGAAGATGACGACCGCTAAATATCCTAACAGTTCTAGTTGCACCAGATCCAGAACCTCTGAATGCTTATGCTAATACCTTTTCGTTAGACAAACGTACACAGATGCAGCATGACATTGAGGCAACAACTAGCATTGGTATACAAAATGCAGGAGTAGGTACAGATAAGCTAGGCATTTTCTGTGTTGAGCTCTATTACTACAGGTACAGCAACTTTGGTGGCTAAGCCGCAGCAGGAACAGGCATTGCTTCTTGGCTACTGGATTGGGTGCTCCTGCTTCAATAGCATTAAGGCTCTGTTTCTATATCAGCAGGAGTTGTGCATTTGTTCACATCAGTTTTTTGAAGAGGTTGTGCGTAAACTAGAAAAACATATGTGTGGTTGCATTGTGATTAGCAATGATAAGCTCATTCAGGCTCATTATAGCAAAGCTTTCTAACGATTCCACAATATCAGAAGAAAAGTTCAAGCGTCTCAGGATGATGACGATGGACTACAAGCATCAAAGTTTGACTCCAGAACAACAACATTAAGCTATGCTTTGGACATTGACTCAATAAAAAAGGAATATATAAAAAGGTATTGCTTGGCCACGACAGTGCTTTAAAGGATCAGCTGAGTTTACTCTATTAAGGAGCTAAGAATTACCTGCGATAGTTTATGCTTCATACCGTAGCAAAACAAAAAAACATGAAGCAAGCAATTAATTCATTTTTTTTTTTCTTACTTGATGAGATTAGAGATTATCGTTGAAGGCTCAGTATGGACAAAAGTGTTTCAGACAATAGAGGCTAAATGTGACACAAGCGGCAAAAAACATGTACAAAGCATTCAGATGCAATTGCACAAATACCAGACAACCTAAAAATAGAATTCACCGTAAAGGTGCAGTTGGATGCTGAAATTGTTATACAACACAGCAAATAAAGATGAAGATTAACTTGTTCATGTGTCAAACAACGCAACATAGCACTGAAACTTTCTTTGAAGAGCTCAACACTAATGGGAAGATGAGATTGATGCGCAATTTCGAACATTCTATGCAGAACGGCAAGAATTGAGGGGATCAGGATGGTCAGTTGGTTAAGGTCCTTCACATAGAACTAAAGCAAAACAAGTTCATCCCTGTGGTAGAAGTTAAATTCCTTGCCCCTGTGTTGTAGCAAAACGAGCTGTGCTGAATATTCAGAACAAAGATGTTAAGGGTTTTATTTATGTGGTGTGTGCTGGCTTGGCTTAGGCTGGTTTCATGTGGCTAGAATTGCAGAGAGAGTTTTCAAACTATCATGAACATCGTGACAAGCTTGACTTCACTGGCATGATTTTCCTGGGATGTTAGGAGTATTGACAAGTTGAGGACTAACCCACCCATCAGGTGATTGGGGATGTACACCTGGAAGATGCGGCCCCTTTCGACCCAGTGGGTTTAAGACACTTAGGATCTCAAAAAGGTCCTTCCACAGATAGATACTCCTGATAATAACCTTGTTAGACCTAGTTGCTAGTGAGCTATGAAACCAGTTATCATTATACACTCATTAGAACAATGAGTAGTCTAATGCACAAGGACAACAAAACTCAGCACAACAAGAGTTTTTGCAGACGATCTTGGTTCGTTTACATCTTTACAGCAGCAGTCAAACCAGATAACATTGTTAAGGAGTGAGACCGAAGCAATTAACTGAACTTGTAACACCAAAGACAGGAAGCAAGGTTTACTTAAGAATATAAAAAAGCGGTACAAAAGAGTCCCTAGTAGTGGATGCTGATGTTGAGTCTATCATTTGTACCATACCAAGGACCAGCACAGAACAAATGCTAAAAACGTCTTACTCAGTAATCATCAAGTCTGTTCCTTTGATTTATGTCTATTGTTAGATGGCATGGTGCACACTCGAGCCTTTCTTTGTATCGAGGACCAGGACGCGGCTTAGACTTTTTCTTGAACACATGAGCGAATCATAACACTACTCTCAAAGCTAAACCTACAAGTGATCATTATGTCTGATGAAAGACCTAGGTGCAGTATGTTCATGACCACACATGCGGATTTGTGGTCATTTATTAAAACACGCAGGATGGCTGACAATCACACAGTCAGAGATCATGACCACTCAGTGGTAAGTTTCGTGTAGCAGCACATAGTATAGTGTAATCTACACCTAAAAGTAGATCCCAAAACAGGAGCTGCCTGTCTTCTTCCACAATTAAGAGGCTACGACTAACACCTCATTATGCAGGGCAGTATCTGATGAGTTAAGGCTTACTGCATTGCTCAGTCAGCAGAGAGTACCTGACTATTACACTAATAGCTTATTCCTTCTTTGATCTGCACAAATTGATGGGATCTCTTGAGTCTTGTATCATCACTGAGTACTTGCTCATTAAGAAAAATACTTCGAAACAAAGCTCGTGTGAAAGGCGTCGTCTATCCTTATGAGTACATGGACTCCATGGGGAAGGTTTTGTTGAAAGAGAGCTGCGCCCAAAAGAAGCATTCTTCAGCAGCTGAGGGTAAATGAATCAGTGATGTGATTATCAGCATGTCAGTGGGGCATTGGCAAAAAAATGAGTGTCCGGGAGGTGGGCGATTACCATGATCAGTATCTACTTGCTGATGCATATTTGCTTGCTGATGTCTTTGAGAACTAGAGAAAGACCGGCATGAAACATTACGGACTAGACCCATCACACTATATTACAGCACCGGGAATGTCTTGGGATGCTTTCTTGAAGTTTACTGGGGTGCAGATTGATTTGTTGTTTGATTTGCCAATGCTCCAAATGATTTAGGATGGTCTGCGTGGTTGCATCAGTATGGCATCGCACAACTACTGTAGGGCCAACAACAAATATTTAGAAGACTATGATCCTAGCAAAGCTTCTAACTACATCATGTACTTGGACGCAAACAATCTGTATGGATGGGCGAGTGTTGTGTCAAATCCTACACACTAAGAAACTTTCAGTTGTTAATGGTCCTTTTTCTGTTGATGAAGGTTCTAAAAGCGTTGTCACCAATTGGTGACCTGATCAAATCTATGGGCTGGATTTAGAAGTCGATTTAGTCTATCCCATATGAACTACATGATGACACAATGACTACCCATTGGCTACAGAAGGCTCAAAACATCTCCAAAAGAACCACACAAAGCTATGTACAAACTTAAATGACAAGAGCAAGTATGTTGTCTCTACAGACTGCTCCAGTTCTACCTAAGGCATGGGTAATTCTTTACTTGCTGTTCATTCTTATCATTGAGTTTTGACCAAAAGAGCAATTTCATGAAACATACATCTTGAAAAAACACTGATCTTGAGAACGAATGCATACCGATGCATCAGAAAAGGATACTTCAGCTCATGAACTCAGCTGTTTGTAAAACAATGAAAACCAACAAAAGAAATGATGTTAGGATTAGTCACCAAAGGAAATGAAGCCATATTTAAGCTAACATCAAAGCCAGATATCAAGATACAGGCAATTACCTCAGTCTGTATTGGCAATCAGGATGAGTAGTTGCAGGTTAAACTAGACTAAACCTGTTTTCATTGGGTTTAAGTGTGCGTGGAGCTGTCAAAGCTGTTGTGATGAGTTCTGTATGATACTTCAAGGCTAAATATCCGCTGTAAGGGTTTCTTGTACACAGACACAGGACTCTTTCATCCTAGACATACCCACATATAGATATATACAAAGACCTTGTAGAGGACGTAGTGAGGGATCAGAGTCATGGTACGGACACCAGTTGATTATCCAAAAAGACAGTCCTTGCATTCATCACGTAAACAAAAAAGTTATTGGTACGATGAAGGATGAGATGACGGCAATATTATCAAAAGAATGTGTTGGGCTGAGGGCCAAGATGATATAGCGTTGCAAGCAAGGTGGGGGGGGAACAGGCGGTCATAAAAAAAGCAAAAGGTGTTGGAAACAGGTGGTCAAACAAGCATCAGTCATGATAAACTACAAAGGAGGCTCTCATTTGAAGGTAGGTGTATTTATCAGGACAATCCCAAAGGCTCTGACTCAAACCTTGCACCAAATCAACACAACTGGGTTAGAAAAAGACATTCGCAGGATAAACAAAACGAGTATATTCTTCACCAGGCACTCTTAGCCAAGCTTTGGTCACTGGCCTATAAAAAGTAATTAATTATTTTTTTTTTTCATATTTATATACGATGTTAAAAATTTTGATTGAGATTCGGCAATGGATTGTTTACTTTTATCAATACTATGGTAGTGGTACACTGCTTGTCTTGCTTTTACAGTGTGACATTCTAGAAGACTTTGGCAGCAAGTAGAATTAAAACTGGATTATGGTACAAAAGACGAGGTACTAAATTAATATTCTAGAGTTTAGTGTATGTGATGAGACGTGTCCAACCACTTCAGTTGTTATCAAACATGTTCCCCATAAATTGTTAGTAACAAAAAACAGTTTGAGGAGACATACAGTCTCTTACTTCTGATGAAATAGTGTTACCTTACCAAAAAAAGTATCTAGGTGGCACTAGCTGCAGCTCTCTCTAACAAAAGGCCTCGTTGTGGTGCAGGTATGACAAATAATAAATAGGAGGATCCATCTCCACAACTTTTTTATTTCATACATGTCTATGCTCCAGATGGGATCTGTTGCTCGTTTGTGACTGTTGCTGGCTTCAGCTTCTCCAGGAGCATACAGATATCTCAGTTTCTTCCCAAAGGGTATTAGTGGTTGCTTTGGTGTTGTTGTTTGGATGTGCTGCTGTATTGCTTTGCCTTTGATGGTGTCTGCAGGTTTTAACCCTATGGCTTTAGTTATCTCAGAGTTCATTGCTCTCAAAACTGCAGGCAGTCTTCTTACCCACTCTGTATTTCGTGTGCCTGGGATCATGATTTCTTGGTGGTACTGATATGCAAAAACCGTCTTTTCTGCTAACAGTTGTTAAAACTTTCAACCAGAGCTTGAGATTCTGTGGTTGCCTGGTATACCTCTTTTTATTGCTACTCCATGCTTTGTAACAGCTGTTTAAATGCTCCTTAAACTCTTTACCATCATCACACTGAATAAGTATTGGGATATTTTAATGGGCCCCGACTATAGATTTCCTGCAAAGCAACTGCAGTTGCGGTGGCATCTTTTCATAAGGGGCTCTGCATCTTTATACCTAGAAGCTACGTCCATACAGTAAGAGATTAATTATACCTCTTTTTTCTGAATTGTGTCATGTTGGTAAAGTATAAAAGGTCTATTTGGTGAGTATCATTTGGCGTCATGTTGATGAAGGAGGGGTCTATTAATGTGTCTTGGTGCAGGTAAATAGTATCCAGCCATATTGATTGTTTAGGACAGCCACTTCTTTGCTATTCGGAACTTACTCCTGTTGCAATGCTCAGTTTATTAATAGCTGGTGTTCTTTCAGTACCCTTTTGGTGTGTTTAGTAGATCTTTAGAGAGTTTGGTATTCATTGTTTCTTAATATAATAAATAAAAAAATTGCCTGTTGGTTAACAAACCTTCTGTGCTAGAAACTATACTATTGTCTGCCACCACAATAAAAGCAATCTCGCCTGTCTTCTGGGGTTTCAGTGGTTTGTAAATTAATCAGGAAGCTGTGGCTTAGTAATAGGAGATATTTGTTTGCCTGTCAACAATGTAGACTCTTTTATTGCCGCGTCAACATCAGAAATGTTTTTGCAGCATGTCCTTGTTCACGATGTTCTTCATTTAATAAGTCTAATGAGCAATTCTTAGTCTTTCGTATTCTGCCTGTGCTCCTGTTCAGTTGTTTTATTGCTTTATCATGCCTCTTCCTTTCTTAGTCTGTATGAAGTGTTAGAAACAAGTAGTTGCTGCCTGGTAAAAAGCAAGAGCATTAAGTACCAGCACCACCAATCATCATCATAAAGGAAAGCCATTTTCTTTTATTATGGACTAATATTTTCTGGAATGATTCCCTGCTTAACCACGAAGTCTTTTGTAGCAATGGATGCTGTTACAACCGCAACTAGCTTAGCACTGTCTTCAAAGTCTAGTTTTTCCTAAATCAGCAGGCTTCATTTTTAGAAGGCTCTTTCCTAACATAGTATAGCGGACACTAAGACTGCCAATAACAGCAGTGTGGTAGATCAGATTGACTGCAGCCTTTTCTGTACTCATATTTCTACTATAAGTATAAATTAAATATTTATAACTATTAATACATCTTGAATAGATCGTTGTCAGGCTGTTTGTATGGCAGTGGTTGCGGTTGTGGTTGTGGTTTTGGCTTTTGATCATGTTGTGTTGCTTGTTTGCTGGTTTCTTGTTGCTCCATACTCTATAGGCTGTTTAACCACAATTCCAAGCTGTCTATTCCTATATTAAGTAAAGACTGAATGTTCTGTTTTGGTGGTGCTGTGTCTTTTTTCTTGTTTCTATAGGCTTCTGTTTTCTAATGTTTCTCCAGATAAGATCTTTTGCTGTGCGTGGTTGACTAAGTTTTTTCTATTGATTCCATTCTGCTAACTCTTGCCAGCCTTCAACTCTCCGGTTTCTTGGTGACAGGTTGTCATTGTAAAAGGGAGGGTTTGCTCTTGGTTCTTGCATTGTCCTGTGCTTCTGTTGGTTCGATACTGTTGGTCTGTGCTTCCATCTTTCTCTATATGGTTTTAAATTTTATAATTTTAATGTTATTCTTACTAGGCAGTTTTGGGTGCTAACAGAGAGCCAAACGGTAAAACATATATCACAGCAAGTGTCTCCAGCGTTCTAGCCAAAATAGGATCTTGTGAAGCGGTTCATAGCCAAGTCAGCTTCTGAGTCCACATTATGACCCTACTTGCTGTTTAACATATAGACCAATAACAGTATGCCCTAGGGCTTTTCACTATCTTTGCTCCAGAGGGTATTCATACCTATTAAAAAACTTATTAATGTCTTGTGGTGATAACAGCTGCACATGTTTCACTGTTTGTTGTGTTCCTAAGTAATGCTTTGTTTTACCACAAGCAGGCAAGAGAGTACAGCTTTCTTCTTATCCAGTAGACTCTTCTTTCATCTGTTATTTTCTTTTGACTAGAGCCAGTAGATGTCATCAACAAAAGTTCGTGGCAATCATGTTGTCTATCTTTATCAATATAATTTGTTGTAAAAAAAATTTTGTGGTTCTTGACAAGTTGTTTATAATGTTGGTTAACAATGTTGTTGATGGGGACTTGTTATTCTTGACTAGCTCTTATATAGTTCTTGTTTTAGTCTTGTACTAGGTCTTGGCAGGTCTTGGTATGATCTTGTATTAGTTATGAATAAGTTCGTTTGGCAAGTTCTTGATAAGTTGTTGATAAGTTGTTAATAAGTTCTTGACAAAATATTTTATTAGTTATTAATAAGTTGTTGGATAATGTTCTTGACCAGCTTTCTTTGATAAATATTGTTTTAGCATAAATTTCCCATAATTTTATAGTTTTACATCAAAAATAAATTAGTTTACTTTTAGTTTTAGTAGAGAGATAGGGTAAAAGCGAGTCAAGGTAAAACTGCTTAGTTTTTATATAAAACTACGCAAGGTTTTTGGTCGTTGAGGCGAAGCTCATCGGACCCAAAGTTGCCTAGGTTTTGGATAAACAGTAAGTGGTTGAGCTTGATTGGCTTTTACCTATCTCTGTTCTATTTTCCAGGGTGAATGACAACATCTTTATTTGGCTCATTTTGGGTGGGATTGCTAGCAACACTAGTAAACTTACCTTTTGGAAACCTTGTAGTCAAGCCATGTGGAAGCACATTCGAGCAAAAAATCTTCACCATTGTAATAGCATATGCAGAGGAGCATAAATTTACATGTATCTGTGGGTGGGAAATATATATTTATAGGCAATAACATGGAACATATAAGTAAACAAACAAGTTCACTGTTTCTGTTTTATTGTTTGTTTGACTGGTTTTTTTTTTATATCATCCCTTTTGGTGCTGATGTCATATTTTTATTTACCTTTCAATCAAATAACTTTACATGTCAAATCGAAAATACGACAGTGAATGGTAAAAGCTTTTGATTTGAATCTTAGTGGCACAGAGTCTGCTGTTGTACTTATAGATAGTTAAAAATATAAAGTGTTGACATCAATTGTTTCAAGGTTTGTTTAATATAACACTAGACCTAGAGTACAAGCAACACATGTAAAACTAACTCTTACTTTGTGTCACATTCGCTCACACACACACACACACACACCACACACACACACACACACACACACACCACACACACACACACACACACACACAAGGAGTGTGTATTCATTATACACATGTATACATATGAACTATATTAAGAATATACAACAAGTGCCCCCTGTGTTTTGACCATCTTTCTCTTATTTTATGTTTTAGTTAAGCAGTGCTTCTTCTTCATTCTTGTTATAAACAAGCCTTTGTTTCTGATACCAGCATTTTTGATATTGTGTCCCGCATCATCCATAACAAGTTGACTGTACTGACCAAACATTATTATGAAATTGGAATGACTTCAATGGTCAAGAAGGGAGGGGGAAGAAAGTTTAACACCAAAGCCCTGGCACTAGAAGACAGACTCGTGTTGTGTATAATCACTAATTTTGCATGTCAGTAGATGTGGACTTTTATTTTTAATTTAGTGTGTGTGGGACCACTGTGTGATGAAGTATGTTTGCAGAATTTTGCTGCGTGCGTGCGTGCGTGCTGTGCCTGTGGTGTGTGTGTGTGTGGTGTGTGCGTGGTATAGTGTGTGTGTGTGTGTGTGTGTGTGTGTGCGCGCGTGTGCGCGCGTGCATGCGTGCATGCGAAGCCAAATCAAAGTTTATGATTATTGTTCATCTTGCTTTCACAAAAAATGCTGTAAGGTCAAAGAAGTAGAGAAAAAAGTAAATAAAACAGAGTTTGACATTCAGCAATTAAATGATTTCAGTAGTGAACTAACATCCATTAGAGATGTTAAAATGAAAGGTGTTCTTCTTAGATCAAAAGCTACATGGGTAGAAGAGGGAGAAAAGGTCACGAAGTATTTTGGTAATTTAGAAAAAAGAAATTATATAAGTAAATATATGCCAAAGTTAGTTTCAAATGACAAGGGGCTATATAAATCTGAGGATATTCTTTTGGAAGTTAAAGAATTTATGAAAACCTATATAAAGAACGAAAAGTAAAAGAATATGAGATTAAAGATCTAGTCTCAGAAGTTACAAAGCTATCGAGCGAAGAAACAAAATTGCTTGAAGGTGAAATAACACTGGAGGAGGCTGGATGCAATCTTAGAAATATGAAACATGAGAAAAGCCCAGGTTCTGATGGATTTACCTCAGAATTCTTCAAGTTTTTTTGGAAACAACTTGGTTCTTTTGTAGTAAGAGCTTTAAATCGATCCTTTAGAGATGGGGAATTAACAAACACACAAAAAGGACTAATTACATGTATCCCTAAACATGACAAACCAAAAGAATTTATAAAAAAATTGGAGGCCAATATCCTTACTTAATGTTATTTATAAAATAGGCTCATCCTGTATAGCTAATAGAATAAAAACAGTTCTTCCCAAACTCATTAATGAAGATCAGACAGGATTTTTGCCTAACAGATATATAAGAGATAATTTAAGATTGTTGTATGATCTGATTAATTACCTAAAAATGAAAAACTTTCCAGGTATGTAAATTTCCATTGATTTTGAAAAGGCTTTTGATTCATTAAGTTGGCAGTTCATTTTAAAGGTATTTAAAGCATTTGGATTTGGAAAAGATATACGTCGTTGGATTTCAACCTTCTACAGAAATATTAAGTCTACAGTTATAGTCAATGGACAGTGCTCCTCCTGGTTTAATATCCACAGAGGATGCAGACAGGGTGACCCTATATCTCCATACTTATTTATTCTCTCAGCAGAAATTCTAGTAAATATGATAAGAGAAAACCGAAACATCAAAGGTATTTATATTAATGACACAGAATACAAGTTGTCACAGTTCGCTGATGACACACAGCTAATAAATAAAGGTGACAGCATATCATTTGAACAGTCCATGAAAACTTTAGATTTATTTGGAAAAGTGACTGGACTGTTTATGAATAAAGAGAAAACTAAAGTAATATAACTTGGGAGCAAAACATTTTCTGATGTAAGATATATGACCCATTTAAGGTTAGACTGAAACCCAAAACAGTTTAAGATACTCGGAATATAGTTTACACCAGACTTGTCTCAATGTGAAAAACTAAACTATGATAACAAAATTATAGAAATAAGATCTCTATTCAACATCTGGATAAAAAGGAATATTACACCTATTGGTAGAGTGGCAGTGCTAAAATCTTTAATTCTTTCCAAACTGATATATCTCTGGATACTGTTACCTAATCCACCAAATGATTATATAAATATACTTCAGAAGTTTTGTTTAAGTTTGGTGGAAA
>CM054154.1:1788841-1810591 GCA_028751875.1 Rapana venosa | reverse complement strand
AACGAGCTGTAGAAAAAAGGCTTTGATGCTCTTAGGCATATCATACAAAGCCCCACAACACGAATGAAGAATCAAGACGCTTTCCCAATGAATGTGGGCCCTATACAGACCTTATAACACTCACAACACAATGGAAAATAAGGTGGTTTGCTCCTCTGGTCTTGCTTAAACCTCTTGTCCCCGATAGGGCCGCAGCCGACAGTAATGGGAGCTGCCGCTAGATTCCAGAGCCAACAGTTGATGCTGCCCACGTGGGCAGTACTTTTCCATCACACACATATGGTTTTCACACAATGTGTCTGAAAATTAGTGGGGCGATGCAGGGAGGGTGTCAAAGGGTGCCAGTGATAAATTTAGACCCCTAACATGCCTGTAGTGGGGAGGGAAGGAAGAAATAACAGCCAGTGACCAGAATGCTTTTCAATGGTGCAGCATGGTGAAAAAAATGACATTCTTTTTAGTAGAAGACAATTAATCTGATTAGCAAGAGGATACATTTAATGTTATTGTCTTAGAAGTAAAAACAATTGAACAAGAATTGTTAAGTGAGTCGATATTAAACGCTTACCAGGAGGAGGAGGAAGGAAATGCTGCAGATAGGGAGAAGAGTGAGCCAGAAAATAACATGCTACAAGGCACATTCCTGACCTGTGCTACACACACCAACTATGGAGAAATTTGACCTCCCTGCCCGTTCCCGAGATAGACAGCTAAAAACGTGATGCCTTTTGACTGTTTTCTCATTATTACCACACTTTTGCCTGAACCTGCAATG
The DNA here is from genome assembly GCA_028751875.1 of Rapana venosa. Classification (NCBI taxonomy): domain Eukaryota; kingdom Metazoa; phylum Mollusca; class Gastropoda; order Neogastropoda; family Muricidae; genus Rapana; species Rapana venosa. The sequence goes on along the minus strand of CM054154.1, from coordinate 1,809,816 downwards.
GCAGAAACAAACAGATATGCCGATAATGAAAATAGCAAGAAGGAAAATAAAATAGATCTCTATCTGCCAAGGTTTGCCAGGTGAGAGCAATGGGTACACCCCCCGTACATCCATAATTTGTGCATTCTGTGATGTGCTGTGATCCCGTGCCATCACTACGACTACATTAAAGACTACCAACATTAACATTTTGTAGGGTTACAGAAGTTCTGTATTGTTTCGATTTTGTCACACCTGTGCTGTGACACTGGTGACAGTGTGACAGTTATGTACAATAATACACGTCTGTACACTTAACAAACATATGGTAGCACACGCAGGTATAAACTGCAGTATAAAGGTCACATGTTGATTGATTATAACTTGTTTTCAAAAGAAAAAAATAGTTTAACAAGACGTCTGTCTCCTCAAGACATACCATAAAACAACAGGTGCTATGGGGACATTGTGTAACACATCCTTGAAGTACTATTGCAAATAACCATTTGTGACCTTCCAGCACATAATGTGTCTCTTCTCACCATCCGGCTTTTTTCATGTTAATTGTGATTCAAAATGTGCTTTGATTGCTCTTTCTACTGGTGAAAACTCCATTCAAATCGGATATTTAGTTTCTGAGATATGGGGTTTAGAATGTGGAATCCCTGTGAGCGGCCATTTTGAGAAAATGAAGAAAAAACTGAATTACAATTTCAATGTTAAATTTTCCTTAGCAACCGATCTTCAATCTTCATGAAACTTTGCATACTGATTACATACATAAAAGTATACATGTTTACAAATTTTTGTGGTCATATGTGTGTCAAATACAAAACATATTTTAGTGAGGGACTACCATGGTCTGGTATTCGTTTGGGCTGATTATTATATCTCGGGTTCTACAAAAGATTTTTGTAATGAAATTTTAAGCAGAAAGAGAATACATTCTTTAATGTTAGAATATTAAATTTCAACAGTTAATGTTTTGAAGAAATATTTTCAGTGATTTTAAAAATATAATTTGGGTGAAAAACCAGTACACCTCCTCCTCATCTACACTTAACTAATGTATGGAGTGTTGAAGCTAAAAGTATTACAAAACAAAAGGACATGAATAGAAAAGTGCCATGGATACAACTTTGGTTTTGTGGATTTACATAGGTGTAGACAACATCAATAGGGATTTTGCTTAAAACCAACATATTTACACTATCAAATTATTTTAACCTTGCTTAGAATAAAACTTTCATAGACAAGTCATTTTTAAAGGATTGCAATGCTCTTAGAAGCCACATTTTATCTGCATGCCAGGTTTCGGGCAATAATTATTATAAAATTTGCACAGTAAATGAGGCAATGTTGTAGATATTGAAAATTATTCCAAAGTTGTAAAATAATATGAACATGTACAAAACACAATTCTCTTTCCTTAGCCAATTTTAGACTTTGAAAACACACAATGCTTATACTGTAATTTCTCTACCTACAGCTTTGTACAACACTAACTTACATGTTTATAAAACACATAAAATTGTGCACACACTGGTACACTGCACACAAACACATAGTAAACAAACACATAATCTGAAACACAGAGACACAAACACACGCACACTGAAACAAGTGTGTGTAAAACACACACACAAACACACACACACACACACACACACACACTTATCATTTTTCATTTATCAGTTTATATTTTTTATCATTTTTCTATAATTAAATACTTATCAGCTGTTATATCATGTATTGCAAAATTGTTTCATCATTTGTCACCCTGTTACCTATAATTCATATATCTGTTTATCTGATCAATGCACATGTATGTGTGCCATGTGTAGTCTGTCCATTCATTTAATGTTTACTTTGTTTTGGGTTTTTTCTTTTGTCTAGGTAAGTTGTTAATTTTGTCTGGTCTCACAAGTTAAGTGATACTGTTGTGCTTGTTTTCATCCTTTAATGTTTTAGTTTTATATGATTTATAATAGTTGGTCTTTATGAACCAGTTTTGCTTACAACAATTTTTTTCTTGTGAGAGCAAGATATACAAGAATGACAAAACTTGATATTTCGGCAGTGAATATTACTTTTGATTTGACTTCACACACACACACACACACACACACACACACACACACACACACACACACACACACACACACACACACACACACACACACACCAAGTGGCATACAATACAATGCGATACAATATAAAACACACACAAAGTAGTATACAATACAATGCAATACAACACACACAAAGTGCTAACCAATACAATGCAATACAATAAAAAAAAACCACACACACATAATTCTGCAAGCACTCATACAGTGTGTCCCACACCCACTAAATTAAAAAAGAAAACTACTGATAAACTGGCATGCAAAATTATTTATTATAGACAACACAAGTCTGTGTTCTGGTGTCAGGGCTTTTGTGTTAATTTTTTTCCCCTCCTCCCTTCTTGACTCTTGAAGTCATTCCATTTTCATAATCATAGTTGGTCAGTACAGTCAACTTGTGGCTGAAGCTGAAACACAACAAAAACAATATCAATATCAAAATCAAAGGCTTGTTATAAAAAATACAAATGATGAACAAGCACTGTTAAATTAAAACATGAAACTAGAAAGATGTGAAAATACAATGTGCATTTGTGATATATTCTTAATATAGTTCACATGTATACATGTGTATAATGAATATATACAGTGTGTATCTTTTGGTGTGTGCTTTTTTCAGAATCAATTTTTTTAAAAGGTTTCAAGATTTTTAATTGAAAAATTAAAGCAAAATATCTTTTTAAGTATTTGTTTAATCCTCAAACAGCAACATAGTTTCAACACACATGAAATTTCACACACACACACACACACACACACACACACACACACACACACACACACACACACACACACACACACACACACACACACACACACACATACACACACACTCACTTGCTCACACAAACTACCCCCAACATACATGAAATTCAATATGTGTGTGTGTGCACCCACACACATTCATGAAATATCACACACACTGGAAATATCACACACACACAATTAAAAAAAAATTCTCACCTTTAGTGCATTATGCCTTATTCAGTTTCTGCCTGTAGTTCATCTGATGAAAACTGTGTAAAGGAAGTTCATTCAAGTGTACTATATTTTACTGAAACTCACTAGCCTGAATCATTTTGTTTGTTTTTCTGCCTAATTTAAGCAGTTTGCACTTGCAGTCAAAAAAATTACTGAACCTTTTTGCTGTCTGAGAACTTTGGTATTCAGTTTGATTGCCTCATGATGTTCAGATAAAGCACAAGGGCAAAAAATATTTGGCTGTTAATATCTTCATGGCTTGAATCAGAAGCGCTGTTAGATTTCTGTTTACAAGTAACCAGGAATGCTTCTCTGTTCAATTCAGTCAGGTCAGGGGTCAGGGATTTCGTGATTGATCATCAGCTAATCGTTTTTCTCATGTTTTCCTCACTACCACTGCAATCGTTGTAATATTATCCTCACTTCATTACTAAACCTCTTATGAGTTCTGTCCATCCAGAATATTTGCAGAATCAGCAGAATTTTGAGGTATTATTATCGATTGTACTTTCAAAGCCGACGAGGCAATTTTTGTTACAGGCATCTCCCCCTTTGCTTTCATAGGTCACACGATCTCTTTGGCCAATGGGGAGAATAAAATCCCCCCCTAGTGACGTTTTTGTTTATGAGTGCTCCCCTATTTTGAGCGTTTTCATTGGATAAAGTTTTAATTCAATCCAGATATAGTTGACACAGTGTGAAGGTGGAAACTGTGAGCTTTCCAACAGTGTGTCACTCGGTGGGTCTATTGTAAATATTAAGGGGATACAGGTTTTGGAAAATTGGCCACTTCAGGATCTTTTTTTATCAAAATCGCTCGTCTTCTGAGGTGGGTATGTGTTTTAATATGCGATTTTGATAAGGTAAGAAACAAGATATTATAATTTTATTGATGTTTTCCGGTTTGGAAATGTCTATATTATCAGTTTTATCCAAAATCACAAAATCGGCACCTGACACCCCTACCGCATATTTTGGGCTCTAGTGGAAAAAGGCCTGAGGTGACAAGCGACTTATTTGAAATGGAGAGTCACATTTGTAAACACATCAGCTGGGTATCAATTCCCTATTCGACACTAACATGCTTGAACCATTGTCAAATCCATGCAGGATTTGCTGTTTTATCATATATACCATACATTTATCTGTGATTGGTGACAAATAAGGTAACAATGACAAGACATCTGGTGACCAGACACATAAACTTGCACGTAAATGCAAGTATGAAAACATACCTAGCTTGTGACAAAATTTCAGCTTGATAGCTTGTCATGCACAAACACATCTTTCTTCAGAGTAAAGCAAGTCAGAGGTAGGGAAAAAGCCAACTTAAGCTCAACTGCTTTTCAAACTTACCTAGTTTTTATTTAAAAAGAACATGGCAACTTTGGGCCGATTCGTCGGCGCCTCATCGGCCCAAAAAGTTGCCATGTTTTATAAAAACTAGGCAAGTTTGAAAAACACTTTACCTTAAGTCGGCTTTTTCCCTATCTCTTGTAATAAATAAAAATGGTTACAATCTTGCTTTGATGGGTAAAACTATAAAATTATGGGAATTTATGCTAAAACAATATTTTATCAAGAACTTGTCAAGAACTTTATCAACAACTTATTAATAACTAATAGAATATTTTGTCAAGAACTTATTAACAACTTATCAACAACTTATCAAGAACTTGCCCAGAATTTATTAACAACTAATACAAGATCTTACCAAAAACCTGCCAAGAACTAGTACAAGAAGTAAAACAAGAACTATATTAAGAACTTGTCAAGAAATAAACAAGTCCCCATTAACAACAGGAGATGGACAGGATTTGGTGAGACATTGACTGAAGAAGGCAACAAGATCTGGTACAGTGGCCAAGAGAAACATCACCAACATGGAGTGGCATTTATTGTCAGAAAGGAAGTAGTGGGGTGCATTATCAGCTGTACACCGGCTTCCAGCAGGATTATCAGCATCCGGGTGTCAGCCAAGCCCAAGAACATCACCATCATACAAATCTATGCACCATCATCTGACCATACAGATGAAGAAGTAGAAGAATTTTATGAAGATCTTGAAGTGACCATTAAGAAAATACCCAGAAGGACATCATCATCATCCAAGGGGATTTTAACGCCAAAGTAGGTCCTGACTCTTACAACCAATGGCCCGGAACAGTTGGTCAGTTTGGAACTGGGAGACCAACGACAGGGGACTACGTCTGCTGGAGTTTGCCTGCACCCACAGACTTACCATTGCCAATACCCTCTATCCCCACAAGCAGTCAAGGAGACAACCTGCATGCGCCAAACGCAAGATCCATAACCAAATAGATTTTATCTTAACACCACGGCGCTTCAAATCCAGCATCAACAGAGCAGAACAAAACATACCCTGGACTGACATAGGCAGCGACCACGACCTTGTGCTGCTGTATCAAAATGAAGTGAAAGAAAAACAAACAGCCTGCAAACCCACGTATCAAATTTGACGTGGACAAACTGAAAGATCCAGATGTCGAGGAGGTCTTCCAAGCTAAGCTTGGCGGACGTTTTTGCGGCATTAACCCTCCTGGACAATGACATCAATGACCTCACCAACAACTTCAATGAGGCAGTCGAGAAACAGCAGAGGAGGTACTCGGTTCGTCAGAGGAATAAACACCAGCATGGACTACCAATGACATCTTGGACCTCTGCGATACACAAGAAGAGCACTGAAACAACCACCGTCTTCCAACCTAAAGAATACCGGGAGGCCAACAATCTCGTGAAGAAGTCAATGTTAAAGGCCAGAGAGAAGTGGATCAGTGATCAATGTGATGAGATAAAAAAAAAAGCATGAAAGTGGACAACAGTAAAAAGGCATACGACACCCTGAAGAAACTCACAAAACCACTTCAAACCAAATCATCAGTCATTGAAGACAGCTCCGGAAACCTCCTCACAGAAAGCTCAGCTGCATTGAACAGGTGGTCTGAATATTGTCAAGAACAGTACAACTACCCAATACAACCTGACAAGAGCAAATAGAAGAGAAAGCAGCAACATCAAGAGCACCCTCGCCATTACCTATACTGAGGGAAGAAGTGGAAGAAGCCATCCGCAGCTTACCAGTAGGAAAGTCCCCAGGAGCAGACAATATACCAGCAGAGCTGCTCAAGCATGGTGGCGAAACAGTCATCACATATGTTACAGCTATCTGTCCAGAAGATTTGGGAGACAAAACAGTGGCCAACAGAATGGACACAATCACTCATCATACCCCTGCCCAAGAAGGGGAATTTACGCCAATGCCAAAACTATAGAACAATCAGCCTCATCAGCCACGCCAGCAAGATCATGCTCAAAGTTATTTTGAATCGACTCAAGAAGGAGGCAGAAGAACACCTGCAGAGGAACAAGCTGGGTTCAGGGCAGGCAGGAGCACAATCGAACAGATTTTTAACTGCCACATCATGATGGAAAAACATCTCCAACATCAGAGAGACCTGTTCCACAACTTCATCGACTTCAAGAAGGCTTTTGACAGAGTATGGCACGAAGGCCTGTGGCAGGTCCTCAGAATGTTTGGCATTGAAGAAGGACTAGTGCAATCCATCCAAGCACTATACAACACTGGAAGCAGTGCAGTCTTTCTGAACAATCAGGTCGGAGACTACTTCAAAACCACAGTTGGGGTCCGACAAGGATGCCTGTTATCTCCAGTCCTGTTCAATTCGTTTCTTGGAAAACATCATGAGAGAGACCCTCCATGACTTCCACTCTACCATCTCCATTGGCGCAGACCCCTCAACAACTTACGGTTTGCCGATGACATTGACCTCATGGGCGGAAGTAACACAGAGCTGCAAGATCTTACGACCAGACTTGAGACAGAGCTGGAGCATATGGGATGGAGGTGAGCTCGGAGAAAAGTAAAGTACTTGTGAACAGCACGAGCAATGCCACCGCTAAAATTTACATGAACGGCCAACAACTGGAGGAGGTAGATGCTTTTAAATACCTCGGCGCTACACTCACAAAGGACGGGCGATCGACGACAGAAATCAAAGTCAGAATAGCCATGGCAACATCTTCCATGACAAAACTCACACCATATGAAAGTAAAGAGATCAGTTTCCCAATCAAACTAAAGCTCTCAAAGCCCTAATTCAGTCAATCCTGCTGACGGAAGTGAAACCTGTGACATGACTGCTGAAACAGCAAACAATCCAGTCATTCGAAACAAAATGCCATAGAAAACTACTGGGCATATCTTGGAGAGAACGAAAAAATAATTTGTCAAAGTCAAATAACACAGCTGATTCCCAGAACCCCTTTTCACCATCGTCAAGAAGAAAAGCTACATGTTCCCACTCACCCGCCACAACACCTTCTGCCCAAAACAGTTATGCAGGGAACACTCGATTGGTGCAAGGAGGAAGACAGAAAATCATGCCCCCCCCCCCCCTTTCCCCCCTTTTTTCCCCAACAACCGGGGGGGAACCCCGGCCCGTTTCAGAGACCGCCCAAGGGCGGTTTGAAAATTTGGGGAATAAAAAGTTAAAATCCAAAAATTGCAAAACAACAAAAATTTTAAAAGTAAAAAAGTTTAAACCCCCCAGACGCCAAAGGAGCCCGGAGAAGAAAACCAAAGGAACCTTTCACATGCAGTACAAAATAATTTAATAAAAAGGTTGAGGGAAGGAAAGGGCAGAAAAAAAATTGAACAAAAAAAGCAAAGATTTATTGGAAAACAAAAACCCACCTTTAAAAACCACCAAAAAAAAAGAAAAAACCCCAAAAAACAAAATTTGCAAAAAATTGATAAAAAAGGGAAAAATTTTAACTAAAAAAATTTAAAAAAAAACCAAAAAAAAAAAGAAAAAACAAAACCACAACCACAACCCCAACCACTGCCATACAAACAGCCTGACAACGATCCATTCAAGATGTATTAATAGTTATAAATATTTAATTTATACATATAGTAGAAATATGAGTACAGAAAAGACAGCAGTCAATCTGGTCTACCACGCTGCCGTTATTGGTGGCCTTAGTGTCGGCTATACTATGTTTGGTAAGAGCCTTCTAAGAATGAAGCCTGCTGATTTAGGAAAACTAGACTTTGAGGATTGCGCTAAGCTAGTTGTGGTTGTAACAGCGTCCATTGCTACAAAAGACTTCTTGGTAAAGCAGGGAATTATTCCAGAAAATATTAGTCCATAATAAAAGAAAATTGCTTCTTTAGTGATGATGGTTGGTGGTGCTGTATTTAACGCACTTGCTTTTACAGGTAGCAAATACTTGTTTTCTAAACTTCATACAGACGAAGAAAGGAAGATGCATGATAAAGCAATAGAACAACTGAACAGAGCACAGGCAGAATACGAAAGACAAAGATATGCTCAGTTAGACTTTATTAATGAAAAACTTCGTGAACAAGGACATGCTGCAAAAACATTTTCTGATGTTGACGGGGCAATAAAAGAGTACTACATTGTGACAGGCAAACAAATATCTCCTATTACTAAGCCACAGCTTCGTGATTGTTATCAACCCACTGAAACCCAGAAGACAGGCGAGATTGCTTTTATTGTGGTAGGCATGACAATAGTATATTTCTTAGCACAGAAGGTTGGTTAACCAACAGGCAATTTTTTTTAATTTATTATATTAGAACAATGGATGCCAAACTCTCTAAGATCTACTACACACCAAAAGGGTACTGGAAAGGACAGATGGTTATTAATAAACTGAGCATTGCAGCAGGAGTAAGTTCCGAAGTAGCAAAGAAGTGGCTGTCTAAACAAGCAATATGGCAGCTCTATTTACCTGCACCAAGGCGCATTAACAGACCCTCCTTTATAAACATAAAGCCAAATGATACTCACAAAATAGGCCTTTTATACCTACCCCATGACAAAATCAGAAGAAAGAGGTATAAGTATGCTCTTACTGTAGTGGACGTAGCTTCTAGGTATAAAGATGCAGAGCCCCTTACTGAAAAGAGTGCCACCGCAACTGCAGTTGCTTTGCAGGAAATCTATAGTCGGGGCCCATTAAAATATCCGAGACTTATTCAGTGTGATGATGGTAAAGAGTTTAAAGGAGCATTTAATCAGCTGCTACTAAAGCATGGAGTAGCAATAAAAAGAGGTATACCAGGCAACCACAGATCTCAAGCACTGGTTGAAAGCTTTAACAAGCTGTTAGCAGAAATACTGTTTGCATATCAGTACCACCAAGAAATCATGATCCCTGGCACACGAAATACAGTGTGGGTAAGAAGACTGCCTGCCGTTTTGAGAGCAATGAACTCTGAGATAACTAAAGCCACAGGGTTAAAACCTACAGATGCCATCAAAGGCAAAACAATACAACACACCCAAACAACACCTTCTAAGCAGCCACTAATACCCTTTGGGAAGAAACTGAAATATCTGTATGCTCCTGGAGAAGCTGAATCCAGCAATAGTCACAAACGAGCAACAGATCCCATCCGGAGCATAGACACTTATGAAATAAAAAAAGTTGTGGAGATGGTTCCTCTTATTTATTATTTGTCATTACCTGCACCACAACGAGCTTTTGTTAGAGAGGAACTGCAACTAGTGCCACCTAATACTGTCCCGCTTTAGTAAGGTAGTTTACTATTTCATCAGAAGTAAGTGACAACATGGTCTCTTCTAACTATTTCTGTTACTACAACTTATGGGAACATGTTTGATAACACTGAAGTGGGTTGGACACTCTCTCATTATACTAACAACTCCTAGAATATTATTAAGTACCTCTTCTTTTGTACCATGATCAAGTTTTATTTCTACTTGCTGGCCAAAGTCTTTTAGAATGTCAGCACTGTAAAAGCAGAGATGAGGCATTGTACCACTACCATAGTATTTGATAAAGAGTAAACAATCCATTGTTAGTCTCAATCAAAATTGTTAACTCCTATATAAATGTAAAAAAAAATTAATTAATTAATTACTTTGTTCTCCAGTGTCCAAGTGCGTATGAGTGCTCTAGTGAAGAATATACCCGTTTTGTATCCTGCACATTCAATGTCTTTTTTCTAACCACAGTTGTGCTGATTTGGTGCAGGGTTGAGCAGAGCTTTGGTTTGTCATGATGAAATACTCTACCTTCAAACAGAGCCTCTTTGTTGTTATCATGACTGATGCTTGTTTTGACCACCTGTTTGCCAACACTTTTTGCCTTTTTTATGACACCTGTCTTGCTTGCAACGCTATACATATTGGCCCTCAGCCCAACATATTCTTCGATAATAGTGTCGTTCATCTTATCCTTCATCTTACCAATAACTTTTTTGTTTACTGATGAATGCAAGGGACTGTCTTTTGGATAATCACTGGTGTCATACCATGACTCTGATCCCAGCGCTACGTCCTCTACAAGGTCTTTGTATATATCTTCTGTGGGTATGTCTAGGATGAAAGAGTCTGTGTCTGTATACAAGACCCTTACAGCAGGACATTTAGCCTTGAGGTAATCATACAAGAACTCCAGCATCAACAGATTTGACAGCTCCAGCACACTAAACCCAATGAATACTGGTTTGTCTAGTTTAACCTGCAACTTCTTCATCATGATGCCATACAGATTGTCATGGAATTGCCTGTAGTCTTGATAGCTTGGCTTTGATGTTAGCTTTATGGCTTCATTTTTTTGGTGACTAATCTAACATATTTTCTTTTGTGTGGGTTCTCCATTGTTTTACCAAAGCAGCTGTTGTTCATGAGCTTGAAGTAATCCTTTTCTGATGCATTGTTTGCCTTTGTTCTCAGATCAGTGTTTTTCATGATGTATGGTTTCATGAATAGCTCTTGGTCAAACGCAATGATACGATGAACAGCAGTAAGAATTAACCCATGCCTTAGATAGAACTGTAGCAGTCTGTAGTGACAAACATACTTGCTCTTGTCATTTAAGTTTGGTACAAGCTTTGGTGGTTCTTTTGGAGATGTTTTGAACCTTTCTGCAGCAATTGGGTAGTCATTGTGCGCATCATGTAGTTCATGGGGATAGACTAAATCTACTTCTAAGATCCAGCCCATTGCTTGATCAGGAGCCATTTGTGATAGCATTTTTAGAGTCTCATCAACATCGAAAGGACCATTAAACAACTGAAAGTTTCTTAGTGGTAGTGACTGACACATCGCCCCTCCATACAGATTGTTTGCGTCCAAGTACATGATGCAGTTAGAAGCTTTGCTAGGATCATAGTCTTCTAAATATTTTTTGTTGGCCTTACAGTAATTGTGCGATGCCATACTGATGCCACCACGCAGACCAACCTCAATCATTTGGAGCATTGGCAGGTCAGACAACAAATCAATCTGCACCCCAGTAAACGTCAAGAAAGCATCCCAAGACATTCCCGGTGCTGTAATATAGTGTGATGGGTCTAGTCCATAATGTTTCATTCCGGTCTTTCTGTAGTTCTCAAAGACATCAGCAAGCAAACATGCATCAGCATGTAGATACTGATCATGGTAATCGCCCATTGTCTGACACTGCATCTTTTGCCATGGCTACTGAGCATGCTGATAATCATCATCACTGATTCCTTTACCGCTCAGTCTGCGAAAAATGCTTCTTTTGGCGGCAGCTCTTCTTCATCAAACCTTTCCCATGAGTCCATGTACTCATAAGGATAGACGCCTTTTCTTGCAAGCTTTGTGTCGAAGTATTTTTCTGTAATTGAGCAAGTACTCAGTGATGAAGACAAGGACTCTAGAGATCCCATCAGATGATGTGCAGATTCAAAGAAGGATAAGTTATTTAGTGTAAAAGTCAGGTACTTCTCTGATGACTGTGCATTGCAGTAGGCCTTATACTCATCAGTCACTGCCTGCATACTTAGGTGTGAGTCTTAACATGTTAGATTGTGGAAAAAGACTGGCAGCTTCCATGTTTTAGGATCTACTTTTAGTTGTGAATTACACTTACTATGTGCTGCTCCACGAAACTTACCACTGATGTGGTCATGATCTCTGACTGTGTGATTGTGTGCCACCTGCAGTGATAATAAATTACCACAAATCCAACAATGTGTGGCAGAAGCATACTGTTCCTGGTCTTCATCAGACATAATGATCTCTTGTAGGTTTAGCTGTTGAGAGTAGTGGTTATGATTCACTTTCATGTGTTCAAGAAAAAGCTTAGCCACATCTGGTCCTCTATACAAAACTGGCTCTGAGTGTGCACCATCTGATCTAACAATAACATAACCTAATGAACAGACTTGATGATTACTGAGTATGACTGTTTTAGGAATATGTTTGGTGCTGGTCCTTGGTATGGCACAATGATAGACTCAAAGTCAGCATACACTACATAGGGACTCTTTTGTAGCTTTTTTATATTCTTGAAGTAAACCTTGCTTCCTGGCTTTGGTGTTACAAGTTCAGTGACTGTCTCGGTCTCACTCTTACAATGTTTTCTGTGTTTGTCTGCTGTTTGCAAAGATGGTAAACGAACCAAGCATCCTCTGCAAAACTCTTGTTTGTGCTGTTGTTTTGTTGTCTGTGCAATAAGTCTACTCAATGTTCTAATGAGTGTATAATGATAACTGGTTTCATTACTCACTAGCAAGAGGTCTACATGGTTCTTATCAGGATTACCTATTGTGGGAGACCTTTTTGAGATCCTAAGTGGTCTTAACCCGCTGGGTCCATAGGGGGCCGCATCTTCCCAGGTGTACACATTCACACTGATGGGTGGGTTTAGTTCCTCAAACTTGTCAATACTCCTAACAGCCACAGGAAAGTCAATGCCGGTGAAGTCAAGCTTGTCACGATGTTCATGATAGTTTGAAACTCTTTCTTCATTCTTTGCCACATGAAACACTTTAGCCAGCACACACCACACAAACCACTTATCATCTTTGTTCTGAATGTTCAGCACAGCCCGTTTTGCTACAACATCAGGGGGTAAGGGAATGTAACTTTTACCAACAATGGGATGAAACTTTGTTTGCTTTATTTCTATGCAAAGAACCTTACCATTTGTCCATCCTGATCCCCTCATTCTTGCTGTTTCTGCAGAATGTTCAAATTTGCGCATCATCTCATCTGCCCATGTTGTGTTGAGCTCTTCAAAGAAGTTCAGTGCTTGTTGTGTTGTTGACACATGAACAGTTAATTCTTTGTCTTTATTTGCTGTTTTGTATAGAATTTCAGCAGCCAACTGCACCTTTACTGGTGGGATCTATGTTTAGGTTGTCTGGTATTTGTGCGATTGCATCTTGAATGCTTTGTACCACGTTTTGTGCTTGTGTAACATTTAGCTCTATTGTCTGAAACACTTTGTCCATACTGAGCCTCAACTAAAATCTCTAACTCATATAGTAAGAAAAAAATTAATTAATTAATTAATTGATTCTTGTTTTTTTTGTATTAGTTCTTGGCAAGATATTGTTTAGCATAAATTCCCATAATTTTATTTGTTTGCTCATTACAAATAAATTAGTATTACTTTCAGTTTTAGTAGAGAGATAGGGAAAAAGCCGACTGAAGGTAGACTTCTTAGTTTTTATCCAAAACCAGGCAACTTTTGGTCTGATGAGGCGAAGCCAAAAGTTGCCTGGTTTTGGATAAACAGTAAGTGGTTGAGCTTTAGTCAGCTTTTCCTCTATCTCTCAAGTCAGTTGGGGGTAGAAACCCTTCAAAGATATCAAAATCTACAGGCAGTTTAGCTCTGTAGAATCCAACAACAAGAGAGTATAACAATCATACAAGGGCACAGCCAGGGGAGGAAGAAGAAGAGACAGACAAAGGACGAGATGGGAGGACAACATTCGATAGTGGACAAACATGGAGCTGAGAGACACCCTGAGGGTGGCTGAGAGATGGGAGGACTGAAGAAAGGCAGTTGACAAAGCTTCGAAGGCACCCCAAAGGATTCGGAATCTGAGGGATCAGGACGATGACAAGTATCAACTGGAGCTTGGGGTCTTGACTGAAAAAAATGCCTGTTAGGGTTGACTGGTTGGAAAGGTTGTCTAGTGTGACCGCTGTGAGTATTTTGCTGTGGCTGAGGCCTGTAGGTCCTCTGATATCATGGTCCTGATCCCTGAAAATGCAGAGGCCCAACACTGAAACAAGGGTGGGCTTCTGAAATGGTTGATTTGCATATTTTCCACAACCCACAGTTGTTTTTACAAAATTGCCTTTAGTCTGGGGAGTGTTTAGCAACACCCATGTCAAACACTGAAAAATTACCTTTGCAAGTGGTAATTTTGTTTGGGTGAGCAAGACGATGCTGGTCTCCCCCTTACACATCTCTTCAGTAGAAGTTAATTCTCTTTCCCTAAGAACAACTACAAGTTCTTTACTAATACTTTGCAACAGCTGTTCACCCAAAAGGAAATTGCAAAGCCCTTTAAATTCTTTGTCTGTCTGTGATAGCTCAAACCATTGATCCATATAATGGGACATTCTTAGCAAGAAAGATGGAAAGGATTCGCCTTTCTCAAGGTGGACTGCACGAAGTTTATCACAAAACTATCAGCTATGCATTGAAACTTTTTCAGTAGTTCTTCCTGAAACTGATCCCAGGTCAGGCCTCTTGCTGCCAGAGTGTGATACATCACTAGAGCGCAACCTTTTAATATTTATGCTATATGTAAATGTCCATTTGTCTTTTTGCCATCCCCATGAAGACACATTACTTTTAAACCTAAAAAGGTAAGAGTCAATATAATCTTTTTGATCATCAAAGGGTAAAGTTTATGAATGTAGAAAGATTTTGGTTTATTGCCACAAGAAAATTTGCTGTCCACAGTTAATTGTATTTTCTTTAACGCTGCCACTGTCTCCAAATCCTGCTGTGGTAAACTTAAGTCATGTTCTTCTTTCCTATCCTCGAGTTACCTTAAGCTTTGCTCATAAGCTCTTTGCTTTTCCTCTTTTTCTTCTCTCTCCCTAGCTAATCTCTTTTGCCCTAACTCCCTCTGTTTTTCCTTTTCCTATCTCTCACTTGCTTGTTTCTCTCTTTAATATTCTCTTTGTCAATGTCTCTCACCAAGCTCCATACATTGTCCTAAATATTTTGTAAGATCCTCAGCATTAAAAACACCTTTAACCTTTAACCTGTTTGAAGATATTTATCAAACTTATTAATGATTTTCTTTTAAGTGAATGGGGAGAAAATGAAACCAAACTACAAGATAACTCACACACACATACACACACCACACACACGTCCAAACAGTTATCTAAGATACAAGATAAAGCATGATAATATAATTGACAATGTGATACAATAAATGCTAATGTTCACTTTGAAATAAGTAATGAATCACACTCAGTAAATAATATTTTGCTAATTTTTTTTACATATATTAAGAGTCAAAGGAAATATTGAATATTGAGAATAAACTATACATATGAATACTGGAATACAATAAACACAATGCACATTTCAATGCACAACATGAAATAAATATTACAAAACAAATCAGACTACAAACGTTTGATCATCATCATCATCATCATCATTATCATCATCTTCATCAACATAATAATAATAATAAAATTAGTAACAATAATAATAGTTAGAATAGTAGTTATAATAATAGGAAGAAGAAGAAAAAGAAGAAGAAGAAGAAGAAGAATAGCATCACAACTACTTTTACTACTACTACTACTACTACTACTACTACTCATCACCATGTTTTTTAAAAATAATAATAATAACTTGATTTTATATAGCCCTATATCTTGCCAAAAACAAATTGAAGCGCTTTCATCCAACCAACTCCTACACATGCAACCAACAATGATTAACAGCTTTCAAGAAATGTGCACACACACATACACACACACACACACACACACCACAACACACAGGTTATACACTTCAGGAGGGTGATAGAAATTTTGACTGTTAAAGGCAAGGACAGATATGAGATGAAACATGAGGGATCACTTTTAGGGTTGAAATAAGTACATCTTAAGGCTGGGTTTTAACTCATTGAGGTTGTGCCGAAGCTTAAGATTTGGCAGACTTACGAATTTTTTTTTAAAACACAAAGTAATGGTTAACTCAAGGGAAATTACTCTGGCCTGTAGGGCAATCATTTTTCTAAACACAGTTGCTTTCCTTGACCATAAGCTTGCCTAGATTTTATCTGTTGGCCAATTTTCTTTGACATGTCAACAAGTGATATCTTTGGGATTTCAGGCACCCGAGTGTTATGATTCTTTTAAAAATAGTCTGTTGTACAAAAGTGAAATCACATGGATTCAGCCAGCTTCAGGGAAGTTTACTTTGGTGAAAAATCATCACATTGGTTCAAGGGGACTAGCTGATGAATAGTTCAAGCCATTTAAGATACCAACCCTAATTTTCAAAACTTTTTATTTTTCAGCATTCAGTGACATATTTTGAAAACTTGTAAAAAATAAATACAGTCATCTATTAAAAAACTGTGAAACACTCTCAAAAGAAGACATTATAAACTTTTCAATGATATATAATGAGTATGTCATTATTATGTTGGGTAAGTCTGCTGACTTTTTCAAATATAGCCAAAATCATGCGTCACCACAAAATGGCGGGATCCATTTCACTGCGACTCCAATGAGGTTAAAGTGTAGGCTTTTCAAAAAGGGAGGGAAGTAGGTCATTCCAGATTGATGGAACACTTTTTAACAAAACATAAACACACAACTAGTGTATGGAAAAGAAAAAAGTGTTACTATCAAAATACACTAAAAGTTATGCAAGTTTTTGTTAAAATTACAAAATTTACAAAACCGCATACACACGGGGACTGGATGTAAAAAAGCACATGAGTGCTTATGCCATTATCCTCGATATAAAAGAATAAATAAATAAATAAATAATTAAAAAATACAATATGTTTTTAACTTCGGAGGTAAACAATCAAATAATTTAATAAATGATTTAAACAAAATTAATGAAAATGTCTTTAAAATTTCCCCCCCCCCCAAATCACAGCACATGAAAAGAATCCAAAATGGGCTACAGTCTTCACGCGTTCGAACAAATCCCCCCCGCCATTTGGCCCTTCTGGCCACCCCACTCCCCCCAAAGTCACGGGAGTTTGTACAAAAAATGACGGTTTCCCTCAAACCCATTTTGCCCCTTTTTGTAATAAATGAAAAAGTTCAACTGTTGAGGTAAAAACTTTTGATTAGGAAAAATTTTTGGTCAAAACATTTTCTTGACAAACAATACAACTCTTGTCAAGAACTAATACAACATCTTGAAAACTAATAAAAACACTGAAAGAACAATACAAAATTTGTCAAGAACAATACAATTTTGTCAAACAAAACAACACTTACAAGAACTAATACAATACTTGACGAACTAAAAACAACATCAATCAAGAACTAATACAACATCATTTTAAGAACTAATCAAATCTTGGCAAAACTAAACAACACTTACAAGAACTAATCAAAATCTTTTCAAGAACTATAAAACATCTTACACAACTAATACAACATCTTGACAAGAACTAAAACAACATCTTTCAAGAGCCTGTCAAAAACTATACAAAACTAAAACAAGAACTTACAAGAAATAAATCAAGGGCTTATACAAAACTATAAAAAACCTGGTAAAACAAAGAAAAACTATTAAAGAACCTTACAAAAACTTATTCAATAATTGTTTTGCCAAAATATTTTACCAAAAAAAAAGAAAACTATCTTTTTTTTTTTAAACACAACAGCTTTTTATACAGTACACAATTCTTTCCCAAAGCCATCTGAAAATTTTAAAACAGTTTTTAAATTGCCTTTTTCCCCCCTTTCCCCCCATTACAGAGGGCTTGAAAATATGTTTTTTGGGGATTTTTGCCCCAAACGGTGTCTTCTGATATTTTTTTCCCCCCTTTTATTGACAAAAAAACAATGTTTTGTAGTGTTTAAAAATTCCCATTTCAAATTTCAAAGGTTTTTTGTAATTTTTTGCTTTATACTGTTTTTTTTTAAAAATCTTTTGGGTGTATTGTACCTAAAAAAAACAAAAGTGTTGGTACTTGTCTGTAAATTTTGCAATCTGTAGATTTTAACTTTGTAAGCAACATGATCAAATAAAAGGTCTTATTTTTTTTAAATGTGTTGGCCCTCCCCCCAAAATAAATTTAAATTATAGAAAATTTATTTTTACAGCCCATTTGTGCATCGTTTTTTAAAAAACATTTTTAAACTTCCCCAAAAAGTTCTAATAAAATTTACAACCCCAATAAAAATGTTCTATCGTTTCTCTGCCCTAAATTACACAAAGTAAAAAAGTGTTTGTTTCCCACCTAACCCAAAAAGAAATTTAAAAACCACGTTTGAAAAAAATGTTTGGGGTGGATTATTCTTATTTGCTGCCTTTTTAGTTTTACATCTTTAATTTTTTGTTAAATTTTTTAAAAATATTTTCAATGGAAATGTTTATGGTTTGTTTTTCTGTCCACTTTTTGCAACAGTTTGGAAGTTTTTTTTTAAAACCAGATTTTTCATAATTTCTTTTTTTTCCTCTTAAATTTTCACTATCAATGATCCGCAGGGAAATGTGGGTGCTCTTGATTTTTTACTTATGTTTCATTTTATTTTTTTAAAGCCCCCCTTTCTTTATGTACTGTTTTTATTATCAAAAAAAACCACCCTAAAAACGTAAGAAAATCCCAAAAGGGGCCCGCCCCAGCTTTTAAAATTTAAATCTTTGTAGTTAATTTAAAAATTTCCCTTTTTTTTTTTTTTGGGGAAAGTGTTTAAAAGAAAATATCCCCTTTTTGTATTAAAAAAACGTTTGGTTTTTATTTCTTTATTACCTACGTTATATTTCATTGTAAAAAAAAAGTTAAAAGAGCATTTCGTGCATTTTAGGGGCAATGAAAAGAGAGAAAAATCTATAACTTTAAACATATGTTTATTAAAAGGATTATGTTCAAAAATGCGGCTTTAATATCTGATTTTCCCTGGGTTTTTAAGTTCATGATAAGTGAATATGTTTTTTCTGCTATACTTATCCATTTGTGATTTTACTTTCTAATTTTTCTCATCCATATAAGTTTCAGCGCATAAATATATTTTCTTATATCAAGGTATGCTCATCCCCCTTAAAGTAACGGTTTTTAATAGCCGTCTTTCTACCTATTCTATCTTGTTTATTGTTAACAAACAAACTGGAAACATAGCTTTTGAAGATTTTTATGAAATGGTCAGGGGGATCGGGTAATAACATCCACAGGTGAATAAGTTTTGAAAAGGGATAAGAACTTTAAAATGGCAATTCTGCCAATTGAGAATTAACTCTTTGTAACCAACTTAAATTGCGTTTTAATTTCAGAAAAAAATATCAATTTTTTTTTTGGGTTTATTTTCCCCAGTCCTTTAGATTTGGTTAAGCTAATTCCTAGATCTTTATTTGGGGATTCCACGTCTTTTTTTGGTGGGACAGAACACATACTTGATTCTTTTTATTCCCAAAGCCATAAACTTGACTTTTGTCACTTTCATAAAAAGACTGACTTTTTTCAACTTCTTTTAAAATTTATGTATAGAAGTCCAATGAAATTTTCTCCTATGTTTAACTTTGAGGGGTCAATTGCATGTTTGGAATTTTATGTTCTGTGCTCCAATGCGTTTTTCCTTTAATTGATGTATCTTTTTAATCATTTATAGCCAAAATCTCGGCCCCAAAATAAATAAGTAGGGCAATATGGATCACCTCCCTGCATCTCTTTCAATTCAAAAACCATTTTAAACTGTTACATTTACGAGACTGTTGATTTTAATTTGTATAGAATTTTTGACCATTGATGAACTGCTACCAAACCTATGCCTTCATATTTAGAACATAAAATCCAGCTTAAGAGTCGAATGTTTTTTCAAATTCGACACTAATAATAACCCGGGCTGATTATTTTTATCCGATAGTTAATCAGGTCATATATTAATCTAAAATTAAATTTCCAATGTACCTTTGGGGATAAACCTGACTGATCTTTGCTGATAAGTTTTTGGCCCGTATTCTTTTAATCAGGTTTTTCAATACATGCAGAACCTATTTTATAAACTACATTAAGGAGGGTTATTGGACGCAAGTTTTTAATGTATTCTCTAGGTTTGTCCCCTTTTGGGAGACAGATAATTAGACCTTCCTTCTGGGTAGCCGATAATTTACCATCCTGGTAACTTTAATTAAGTGCTCTTACTATGAAATGATCTATTCCTTTCCAAAAAAACTGGAAAAGTTCTACCGTAAAACCGTCTGTTCCTGGGCTTTTTCCATTTTTCATATTTTCAGTGCACATCCTGCTTCTGCAATAGTTATTTTACCACCTAACTGCTGTTGTTCTTTTTCTTGTATTTGGGGTAGGTTTTTAACCACCTGTTCAATCTCACATGGTTCAATGTTTCTCTTTCTGTAGAGACTCTTATAAAAGGCTGAGAGAGATAGGGAAAAAGGGGAGTCAAGCTCAACTACTTACTGTTTATCCAAAACCAGGCAACTTTTGGTCCGATTCGGCTTCGCCTCATCGAACCAAAAACGTGCATTGTTTTATATAAAAACTAAGCAGTTTACCTTGACTCCCCTTTTTCCCTATCTCTCTACTAAAACTGAAAGTAATACTAATTTATTTTTGATGGGTAAAAACTATAAAATTAGGGGAATTTATGCTAAACAATATCTTGTCAAGAACTAATACAAAAATACTAAAAAATAAACAATATCTTGTCAAGAACTAATACAAAAAATTCTAAAAAATAAACTAATACTTCTTCTTTATTATCTGATTTATGCTGAATTTTTTATTAAAAAAAAAAATCTAAAAAAATAAACTAATACTTCTTCTTTATTATCTGATTTATGCTGAATTTTTTATTTAAAAAAAAAAAAAAAGTGCAAACCTTCTCTGCT
>CM054154.1:1756024-1788341 GCA_028751875.1 Rapana venosa | reverse complement strand
ACAGATGAGAAGTCTACTGGATAAGAAGGAGAAGTTGTACTCTCTTGCTTTTTTGGGGTAATAAACAAAGCATTACTTAGGAACACAACTAACAGTGACAGGTGCAGCATTTATCACCACAAGACTTTAAAAGTATTTTAATAGGTATGAATCCCCTTCTTGGAGCAAAAATGTGAAAAGCCTAGGGCATACTTTTTATTGGTCTATATGCTAAAGCAACAAGTAGGGTCTTAATGTGGACTCAAAAGCTGACTTAGCATTTGACCTCTCAAAAGATCCTATTTTGTCTAGAACGCTGGAGACATTTCTGTGATATTATTACCGTTTTGGCTCTTGTTAGCACCAGTAGCTGCTAGTATGATAACTTTAAAACATATAAAATTTAACCACATGGGAAAAAGATGGAAGAACAGAACACAGCGAACCCAACGGAAGCACAGGAGAATGCCAAGAACCAAGAGCAACCCTCCCTTTCCAAGTGACATCTGTAACAAAGAAAACCTGGGAAAAGTTGAAGCGGCAAGAGGTTAGCAGAATGGAATCGACAGAAAAAAACTTAGCAACCAAGCAAAGCAAAAGATCTTATCGGGGAGAAACATTAGAAAAACAGAGCTATAGAAACACAGAAAAAAGACACAGCCCCACCAAAAAACAAACATTCGTCTTATTTAAATATATGGTATAACAGCTATGGAATTGGTTAATACAGCCTATAGGTATGGAGCAACAAGCAACCAGCAAGACAAGAAACCGCAGCAAGAACAAAGCCAAAACCACAACCACAGCCCAACCATTGCAAAGAAAAACAGCCTGAAAAACGATCCATTCAAATGTATTAATAGATATAAATAAAAAATTTTTATATTATAGTAGAAATATGAGTACAGAAAAGACTGCAGTCAATTTGGTTACCACGCTGCGTTTTTGGGCAGTCTTAGTGTCGGCTATTACTATGTTAGGAAAGAGTCTTCTAAAAATGAGGCCTGCTGATTTAGGAAAACTAGAATTTAAAGGATAGCCCCAAGCTATTTGTGGTTGTAACAGCATCCATTGCTACAAAAGACTTCTGGTAAAAGCAGGGAATCATTCCAGAAAATTTATCCATAAATAAAAAAATGGCTTCTTTAGTGATGATGGTTGGTGGTGCTGTATTTTAACGCACTTGCTTTTACAGGCAGCAATACTTGTTTTCTAAACTTCATACAGACGAAGAAAGGAAGAGACATGATAAAGCAATGAACAACTGAACAGAGCACAGGCAGATACGAAAGAAAAAGAATTGCTCAGTTAGACTTTATTAAAAAAAAACTTCGTGAACAAGGACATGCTGCAAAAACATTTTCTGATGTTAAAGCGGCAATAAAAGAGACTACATTGTGACAGGAAAACAATATCTCCTATTACTAAGCCACGCTTCGTGATTATTATCAACCCACTAAAAACCCAGAAGACAGGCGAGATTGCTTTTATTGTGGTGGGCATGACAATAGTATATTTCTTAGCCAGAAGGTTGGTTAACCAACAGGAAAATTTTTTTTACTTATTATATTAGAAACAATGGATGCCAAACTCTCTAAGATCTACTCACACCAAAAGGGTACTGGAAAGGACAGGCAGTATTATTAAACTGAGCATTGCAGCAGGAGTAATTTCCCGAAGTAGAAAAGAAGTGGCTGTCTAAACAAGCAATATGGCAGATCTATTTACCTCACCAAGGCGATTAATAAACCCCTTTATAACATGAAGCCAAATGATATCACCAAATAGACCTTTTTATACTTACCCATGACACAATCAGAAGAAAGAGGTATAAGTATGCTCTTCTGTAGTGGACGTAGCTTTAGGTATAAAGATGCAGAGCCCCTTACTGAAAAGAGTGCCACCGCAACTGCAGTTGCTTTTGCAGGAAATATATAGTCGGGGCCACTAAAATATCCCAGACTTATTCAGTGCGATGATGGTAAAGAGTTTTAAAGGAGCATTTAATCAGTGTTACAAAAGATGGAAGTAGCAATAAAAAGAGGTATACCAGGCAACCCCCGATCTCAAGCACTGGTTGAAAGTTTAACAAGCTGTTGCAGAAAGACTGTTTGCATACAGTACCACAAGAAATCATGATCCCAGGCACACGAAATACAGAGTGGGTAAGAAGACTGCCTGCAGTTTTGGAGACAATGAACTCTGAGATAACAAAAACCCACAGGGTTTATAAACCTGTGGAGCCATCAAACAAAAAAAACACGAACCAAAACAACACCTTCTAAGCAACCACTAATCCCCTTTGGGAAGAAACTGAGATATCTGTATGCTCCTGGAGAAGCTGAAGCCAGCGACAGTCACAAACGAGCAACAGTTTCCCATCTGGGCATAGACACTTATGAAATAAAAAAAGTTGTGGAGATGGTTTCCTCCTATTTATTATTTGTCATTACCTGCACCACACGGCTTTTGTTAGAGAGGAACTGCAGTAGTGCCACCTAATACTGCCCCGTTCAGTAAGGTAGGTACTATTTCATCAGAAGTAAGTGACGATGGTCTACTAATGTTTTTTGTTACTACAATTTATGGGAACATCTTTGATAATACTGAAGTGGGTTGGGACACTCTCTCATCATACAAAACAACTCCTAGAATATTATTTAGCATTTCTTCTTTTGTCCAAGATCAAGTTTTATTTCTACTTGCTCCCCAAAAAAAAAAAAAAAAGTTTCTAGAATGTCAGCACTGTAAAAGCAGAGACGAGGCATTGTACCACTACCATAGTATTTGATAAAGAGTAAACAATCCATTGTGAGTCTCAATCAAGATTTTTAACACGTATATAAATGTTAAAAAATAATTAATTAATTAATTACTTTGTTCTCCAGTGACCAAGTGCGTATGAGTGCTCTGGTGAAGAATATATTCGTTTTGTATCCTGCGCAATCAATGTCTTTTTTCTAACCACAGTTGTGTTGATTTGGTGCAGGGTTGAGCAGAGCTTTGGGTTGTCATGATGAAATACTCTACCTTCAAAGAGCCTCTTTTTTAGTTATCATGACTGATGCTTGTTTTGACACCCGTTTTCCAACACCTTTTGCCTTTTTATAAACACCTGTCTGGCTTGCAACCTAAAATCTTGGCCCTCAGCCCAACATATTCTTTGATAATAGTGCCGTTCATCTCATCCTTCATCTTACCAATAACTTTTTTGTTTACTGATGAATGCAAGGGACTGTCTTTGGATAATCACTGGGTGTCATACCATGACTCTGATCCAGCGCTACGTCCTCTACAAGGTCTTTGTATATATCTTCTGTGGGTATGTCTAGGATGAAAGAGTCTGTGTCTGTGTTCAAGACCCTTTTCAGCAGGATGTTTAGGCTTGAAGTAATCATACAAGAACTCCAGAATCAACAGCTTTGACACTCCCAGCCACTAAACCCAATGAATACGGTTTGTCTAGTTTAACCCGCAACTTCTTTTATCATGATGCCCTACAGATTCATGAATTTCCTGTAGTCTTGATTGCTGGCTTTGATGTTAGCTTTTTGCTTTCATTTTCTTTTGTGGGCTAATCTAAATCTTTCTTTTGTGTGGGTTCTCCATTGTTTTACCAAAGCAGCTGTTGTTCATGACTTGAAGTAACCTTTTCTGCATATGGTTGCCTTCGTTTAGATCAGTGTTCTTCATGATGTATGGTTTCATGAATTGCTCTTGGTAAAAACAATGATAGATGAACAGCATAAGAAATTAAACCCATGCCTTAGGTAAACTGTAGCAGTCTGTAGTGAAAAACATATGCTCTTGTCATTTAAGTTTTGGTAAAAAGCTTTGGGGTTCTTTTGGAGAGTTTTGAGCCTTTCTGCAGCCTTGGGTAGTCTTGTGGCTCTGTAGTTCATGGGGATAGACTAAATCTACTTTAAGATCAACCTAGTGCTTTTCAGGCACCATTTGTGACAACGCTTTTGAACTCATCAACACAAAGGACCATTAAACAGCTGAAATTCTTAGTGGTAGTGACTGACACTGCCCATCCAACGATTGTTTGCGTCAGTCATGATTAGTTTAGAGCTTTGCTGGTCATAGTCTTCTAATATTTGTTGTTGGCCTTACAGTATTGTGCGATGCCATTTCTGATGCCACCACGCAGACCCTCCTCCAATCATTTGGAGCATTGGGATCAGCAAAAATCAATTGCACCCCAAATAAACTTCAAGAAGCATCCCAGTACATTCCGGGCTGTGATATAGTGTGATGGGTCTAGTCCATAATGTTTCATTCCGTCTTTTCTGATAGTTCTCAAGCATCCAAGCAAACATGCATCAGCAAGTAATACGTCATGGGAATCCCCATCGTCCGACACTGCATTTTGCCATGCCCACTGAGCATGCGATAGTCATCACATGATCCTTTACGTCAAAATTTCTGAAAATGCTTCTTTGGCGGCAAGCTCTTCTTCATCAAAGCTTTCCCTGAGTCCATGTTCTCATAAGGATAGAACCCTTTTCGCACGAGCTTTGTGTCGAATATTTTTCTGTAATTGACAAGTATCAGTGTGAAGACAAGGACTCTAGAGATCCCATCAGTTTTTTGAGAATCAAAGAAGGACAAGGGTTTTTAGTTTTAAAAGTCAGGACTTCTCTGTGACTGGCATTGCAGTAACTTATACACCCTCAGTTACTGCCTGCCTATGTAGTGTGGCGAAGTCGTTCGATTTAAGACATTAATGATCTTTGTAGGTTTACTTTTAGTGGTTAAGATTTGCTCATGTTGTTTCAGAAAAATTGCCCGTCTGTCCTCTATACAAACTGCTCTGAGTGTGCAAAAATTAACAAAAAATAAGCCAAAGAACAGACTTATGGATTTCTGATAAGTCTGGTTTTTTTTTGTTTTTAAGACTTTGCCGGGCTGGTCCCTTGGTTATGCACAAAGATAGACTCAAGTCGGCATACACTACAAAGACTTTTTGAGCTTTTTTATATCTTGAATACACCTTGCTTCCTGGCCTTGTGTTACAAGTTTCAGTGATTGCTTCGTCTCACTCTTCAAAGTTTTCTATGTTTGTCTGCTGCCTGTAAAGATGGTAAAAAAACCAAGGGATCGTCTGCAAAAATCTTGTTTGTGCTGATGTTTTGTTGTCCCGTGCATAAGTCTATCCCTTGTTCCAATGAGTGTATATGATAATTTGGTTTCATTACTCACAGCAAAGGTCTACTGGTTCTTATCAGATTACCCATTGTGGGAGACCTTTTGAGATCCTAAGTGGGCTTAACCGTGGTATTGGGGACCATCTTCCCAGGTGTCACATTCCACACGATGGTTGGGTTTAGTTCCTCAATTTTCATACTCTAACGCACAGGAAAGTCAATGCCCGGTAAGTCAAATTGTTACAATGTTCATGATAGTTTAACTCTTTGCATTTTTGTTAACATGAAACAGCCTAGCGCACAACCACATAAAACACTTGTCTCTTTGTTCTGATTAAACTGTTTTTTTAAAAACACAAGGGGAAGTCTTTTAAAATGGTGAAATTTTTTCTTTTTTCACGGGAAATTTAAATTTTTTTTCACTTGTGTTTTGCAGAATTTGGAATTCCTCATTCATTGCCCTGTTTTGTTTCAAAGGAGTTTAGTTGGTTTTTAAAAAAATTTTTTTTTTTGGGTTTTTTGAACAGAACAACCATTTATGGGGGATCAGGGTTGGGATTTTTTTCATTTTTTGAAATTTAAACCTTTTCCCTTTAAATTTCTCTTTTTGAAAACCCTTTTCTACTATCTTCCCCTTAAATATAAGTAAAAAAAAATTTTTTAAAAATTAATTAATTTTGTTTTTTTTTGTGGGAAAAAAAAATTTTAGACTTTGCTAATAATAAAGCCTAAATGATTTATTTGGCTAATGTAAGGGAAACCCAACAGCATCATTTTTTTCTTTTTAACAACCTTTTTCAAAAGCCCGGATGTGAAAAATGAACAGGCTCCCCCGGGAAAAACAGACCCCAATGCAAATGATGAAGGAGCCCAATTCCAGTACCAAGAGAGAAATTTGCCTTTTCCTGCTGGGTTTGTAGCCAGATTTTCCCTGTACCTGTAGTAATAGACCCAACACAGTAAATGCTGATCTGTACCTACCCCCTTGCATTTTGAATATTTTGTAGTTTTTTGTTTCAATATCGCGGGCATTTTTAATGTTTGTCAAAAAAAACAAAAGGGTTTTTTTTAGGCCTTTTTTTAACCCCCTTTTTTTTTTTTTTAAGGGAGGTTTTTTCAGGATCTGGTGCACTAAAATTTTAGGAAAATTTACCCGGTCTTCATCTTCTTTTTTTTATACTTTAAAAAAAAACTGTGTAATTTTTTTTGGGTTTATTCATTCAGAAGTCTTTTAATTGATTGTGGGCATTTCACATCTTTGTAATAGACTCAACAAGGTCAATGTGGTGTAGATTGGGGGTTGCAAATTTGTTGTTAGCTGGGTGGGTCTAGGAGAAAGTGCCCTTTATTACGGAAATTTTCCCCTTCAATGTCATTGTCCCCCGCCCTTTTCCCAAATGCAATAGCAAATCTGGGGGCATCAACCCCGGGGTTTTTTTCCTTTTTAAATTTGTAACCCCATCCATGAACAAAAGAAGTTTCTGTCTTCTCTTGAAACCAGAAAAAAACCCCCAAATGTGTATGTCACCCAAAGGGGGAAAAGTAGGGAAAAGGGAATCGTGCAATGTGGTTAAAGGTTTAGTCACTGATTTTTTTCTATGAAGAAGTAACGTGCCTTTTTTTTGAAATTTGCTTTATCTCTACTTCATTTCTGCGGGGTTTGTTTGGGATGGGGCTAGTGCTATTTTTAACTGGCCCAAACCCTTTTATGGCTTTCAAAAAGTTCTGTCGGGGGGCTTTGAGGTGTAGGGGCTAATAAACTAAAACCCTTGTTTTTGGAAAGGTCTTTGTTTGGGTTTTGAATTTGCCTTTATTAGCTTTATATTTTCTTTGTAAGAAAAAATCACGGGTTAATGCTTCACTTAAACCCATTACCAACTTTTCAATTTGGGAAACCCGGGGGGTTTCCTTAGCTTCTTCAATTGCTGTGGCTTTAGTATCCATCATTTGTTTAACCCAAAAAGGGGAAAAACCAAAATTTAAAAACCCCCTAAAAATTTTTTTCATCCCAAGGGTTTTTAAAATCTTGGTTAAACTTGGGGTTTAAAAGGGGGCCTTCTTTTCCCCCAAAGGCCCGGGCGTGCCTAATTTTTTTTGAAAATTAAAAATTTTATTTTTTTTTTTAAAAAAATTAAAAAATAAAAAATGTAAAAATTTTTTATTTTTTGTTTTTTTTTTGCTCGCTTTGTTTGTTATAAAATTTTAAAAAAAAAGGGAACCTTTTCTTAAAAATTTTTTCTTAAAAATTAAATTTTTTAAAAAAAGGGTTGTGATTTTTTCCAAAAGTTTTCTTGTAAAGTAAGGTTTTAGAAAAACCCCCAAAATTTTATGGGGAAAACCCCCAAAAATTGGGGGTTTTTTTTTAAATGAGGAAGGGTAAAAAAAAGGAAAGAGTTTTTTTTGGCAATTTTTTCCAATGGGCCCCTTTCACCAAAATAGGTTTTTGGGTTAAACAAAAAATTTTTAGTTACCCTTTTCCCCAAACCCTCGGGAAATTTTCTAAAGGTTTAAAACCCAAAGAATTTTTTGGCAAAAAAGGGGGGAAATTCCTTATCCCAAAATGAAAAAAAGGGGGGCCGGGTGGGTTTCTTTTAGATTAAGCCGGTTTGGTTTGAGAACCAGGGCAGAAAGGTTTCCTTTTTTCCAGGGGGGAAATTTTTTTAATAACTTTCTTAAAAAGGGGGAAATTTTATAGTTTTAAAACCTTTTAAGGTTATTTTAGGGATCAAATTTTTAATCCAGTTTTTTTCTTTCGAGGTTGTCCAGATTTTTGTAAGGAACAAAAACCTACCCAAAAAACAGTTTTTATGTTTGGAAAAAAGAAAAAGTTGGTAAAAAAGGGTTTCCTCGAAAAAACGGGTTTTAAAAAAACCTAAGGCCCTTTGAAAAAAATGAAAAATAAAATTTTTTAAAAATTAATTTAAAGAAAAAATGTTAAAAATAAATAAAGTTTGCAAAACCAGGTAAAAATCCATTTTCAAACCCACAAAAACAGGTTTTTTAAAATAACAAAGAGTTCCTTGCAGAAAACCATTTAAAAACCCTTCGAGTAAATTTAAAAAAAACCTTTTGAAAAACAAACCCAAAAAATTTAAGGATTTTCCAAAAAATTTAAGGGTTTAAAAAGCCCCCCCTTTAAGCCCCAAAATTTTTAAGGGGTTTTATCCAAAACCAGGGAACCTTTTGTTTTTCCCAATTTTTCGGTTTTCCTTTTTGGCCCCCCAATTTCCCAAAAACCCCCTTGGGAAAATTAGTTTTTTAAAAATAAAAAAACTAAGACCTTTTTTTCCCCTTTTTAATTTTCGGCTTTTCCCTATGTTTTAAAAAATAAAAAAGTTTACAATTTTGCTTTGGGGGGTTTTAAACATTAAAAATTTGGGAAAACCCAGGAAAAAAAGGAAAAACCATCTCCTCTGGACCAAAGGGGGTTTTTCCAAAAACCCAAAAGTGCATTTTTTTCCCAAAATTTTTTTAATGAAAGAAAAATTTTAAAAGAGGGGGGGAATAATTTTTCCCCCATTTTCCCACAAAACCTTTGGAAATGCCACACACGGATTCCCCAAAAACCCTAAAAAAAAAGGGAAAAGGAAAACCCAACCAATTTTTATAAAAGGTTTTTAACTTTTTTTAAAAAAAACAAGGTTTTTTGTGGCAACCCCAAAAAAAAGAAAACCAAATTTCAAACCAAAAAATTTTATTTTTTCTTTTTTCGAACAAAAAATAAAAAAATAAAAAATGGGGAACTGTTTTTACTGGGACCCCCCCGAAACCCGGCCAAAAAAAACCAAAACCCCAAACCTTTTTGGTTTCCCTTGGGGCCAAACCCGACAAACCCCCGCTTAAAAAAATCCGGGCCCACCCCGGGGGCGAAATGTTTAAATTTTTCCCTTTAAAACCCTTCCCGCTTATTGGTCCCCAAATTAAAAGGGTTTTTCCTTTCCATTGGTGAATATTTCCCCCCCCGTGGGCGGTTTTTGGCAGTGCCAAACCCAAAAGGGCCAAGATGAAAAAATAATTGTATTATGTTGGTTTGTGTTAATTAAACGCTGCACTTTTTTTTTAAAAAAAAAGCAAAGGGGTTTTTTACCCTACACAGTATTTAGTCGGCGGGTTCTGTTTTGAGTATTAGTTTTCTATCTTTGAGCCCCATTTTTTTGTTTTATTTTTTTCCTTTCTTGTCCTCTGAAATTTAACTTCATTCTCCAAACGGAAATTATTAAACCCATCCCCGTTTTTTCAGGAAAAAAAATTAAAAACAAACTTTGATTTGTTCACGGAAATTTTTTAAATATGCTTTTTAATTTTTGTTCAGCAACCAAAAAATATCTTTTGCATTTTTCCCCCATAAAAGAAAATTAGAAAAAACTATTCCTTTTTTAACAATTTACCTTGCTGAGGCAGTCGTCTATTAAAAAAAGGGGGTCTGCCTATTTTAAAACAGCCTTTTTAATAGAAATTCTTAAACATTTGTTTAAGCCTGTCAGGGGGAAATTAACAATAATTAATTTCTCATCTGCCCAAATTTAAATTTTCTTCTCTGAATTTTTAAATTGTTGTGGGGGTTTTGGCCCAAAATAAACAATGAACTCGAAATGATTTTTGTCCTGTTTGTAAAAAAACCCTAAAACAAAAAAAGTCTTGCCACAGCCAGCCCTGCCCCCATATTAAAGAGAAATGGGGCTTTTTTTGGAAAAACTTAGCTGGTCCATTAGTAAACAATTTTTTTTAGTCTTTTTCCCTTTTAAAATTGAGCTGTGCATCCTCACAAAAATTTGTTTTATTTTTAAAGGGGCTAATCATTTTTTTGTCTTTCTCTATTTGATGGGTTTTTCCCTTCTGACCGTTTTAAAGGGGTCTTCCCTAAACCCATGCAGCTTTATCATCATCTGTTGATTTTAATAAACCCAAAAGGGCATATTTAAAATGTTGGGTTTATTCTTAAAGCCAAACCCAAAAATGAGTTTGTAAAGTTTTTGCTTGTAAACCAGTGTGGTTTCTTTGGGGTGTTGACCAGAACCAAAGTTTATTTTCTTACCTCATAAAAAGTGGGGATAGGGGTAAACCCCCTTTGGGGCGTAGACGGGATTTGGTTTTGCCCCCTATAGTACATGAAAAATTTTTAAAAACCGGGATTAAAAACCTCTCACAAAATTCGGAAAAGGGGGTGGTGGTTCTTAAAACACCCTTTAATTTTCCCTTTTTAAAGATTTTTCCGGAGTTTCAGATTTATGTTCCACCAGAAATCTTTTTTAAACTTTTCCCATTAATTCTTTTGGTTAAGCATTTCTTTAAAAATAGATAGCCCTTTGACTGTTTTTTGCTGTGCAATCAAGCGGAAAAAGTTTCGGGTGATTAACAACATCATATCTAAAGTTTAACAGTTTATTTGTACTTTCCCGTCGGGGCCCGTCAGGTTTGGGAAATGTTTTTTAAACAGGGAAGCCCCCCCTTTTTTTTTTTTTTTTTTTTTTTTTTTTCCCAATTAAAGGTCCAAGGCCCCCCCCCAAAAACAAAACCGGGGCCTTTTTCCTCTAAAAGTCCCCAACCCCCTTGGAATGGGGGGGTTTAAGGGCATTTTTTGAGAGGCCTTTTGAAGCCCAGTTTCGAAAGACAAAGGGGGGAAATTAACAAAAACCCCTGTTACCATGGGTTTTGCTATGGCAGCATCTTTTTCCTGTTTCCCTTTTCGCAAAACCCCTTAAAAAACTCTGTGTTTTAGCCCCTCATCATCCTGATGCCTTGAAAAATTTAAGTTCCCATCTATTTTTTTCTTTTGTCACCCAAAAAATCGGGTTATAGACCCAAAAATTTATGTCTGCTTTGTTTAATGACAGACCCTTCCCCTTCTAGCTTGACATAATTTTTTTTAAAATTTACCCTCCCCTAATTTTGGTCCCCACACTTCTTTTTTGGATCATTTTCCAGACTCAAATTTAATCTGAAAACAAGCCTAGTTGTGCCTGGAACAATAAAATCATCTTTTCCCCTAAATTTGGGAAAAACCAAACAGTCAGAATCTGATTTACATCAATAGTGGAGGGGTTTTTTTTTTAATAACGTTTGGGTCTGTCTGTTTCCTTTAATGCCAAAAGGGATTTTTTTAAAACGTCTGAAAAGGATCAAGGATTGCCCAAAATTGTTTGTTGCCCCATTTTTTTTCTATAAGTAGCAAAATAAAAAAACAATAATGAATAATGGAAAGACTATGATATAGATATGGATGATGTGTTTACCAGCTGATGAATGGGGAAGGGCAGCTCTGTAGCACCCTTTGCATTCAGTCAGAAGAGAATTATAGAAAGCAGAGTTAAGTTTTCACCAAGTTTGGACAACAACCAAAGTATAGACCATACTGATTATGATATGGACAACAAAGCAACTTAGCGTAACTGACACGACAAAAGGTTTATTAACAAAGAAAAAATAACCCATCAGTTTTTAGCAAAAAAACACTCAAGCAGAGACTAAGTGTTGCTAGCAGAGAAAACTTGGTATTAGTGATGCACTAACTACTAACAGACTGCTACGCAAGCTGTTGCACAACTACAAAATGCTAAAAAAAAACCCATACCAACAAACATTAAAAGTTACCACTTGAAGACCTAGCACGTCGGCAAAAAAACAACACTAAAAACTATTTCAGTTGGAAACTAGCTTCACACAAGCAGAGAAGACACAGCACTAAAAACAATAAATGATCAACCCCTACCCATGCGAAAAATAAGGGGGCTAAATTCAAGCACAAACAGAGTATTAGAGGCGAACTGATAAATAATTTAGAAAAGCTAGGTGATTTAGATCACCATAGAACAAAAAAGAAAAGCTAGCAGAAGCAACGATGCAAATTTGAACCGGGAAGTAAAAGAAAAAATCACCAGCGTCTAAAAATCTGCAAGATGAACGCCAAGCAAGATTAGAGGTCTTAAACAATAACAGACAACAACTTACAATCTCAGGTTTAGCAGAATAAAAGAAACAATCACCGCATTCTTTATGAAAACACAACACTAGGGGAAAGAATCCGTACACGTTTCGCGAGCAAGGCATAACATTGTCAGTTTTAATTTTCAGCATTGGTTTCGCTATTAGCACACTTGTGTATGCCTGAAGGAAGCACACTTTCCGCCCCACCACCACCACACCTTTTCCCCCCACAGCACAGCTGGGTTAGGAAACAACTCGGGCCCCTTAGCTGACTATTAAAAAAATTAGCCTACAAAGTTTGGCACGCACTTCTGGTATAATTTGGGTTTTGTTGTTAGCTGGCTATTACAACAGCAGGAAAAATTGTGGGGTTTTTGGCAGAGCATTTTGGGCGTTACTGGTTTTAGTTGTTGGTTTCTTCTTTCTAAAATAAGATAAGCAAGGCCGCTTAAAACAAGTATACTTGTTAAAGCAGTTATTTCATCATAGTGACTGTCTCTTACAAGGGGAATAATATTTTTTTGTTTGCTCTGAGGTGGGGTGTAGTAGTTCTTTCCTTGTTCTTGTGTCGGACTTACTACACTTGTTGTTCGGCTGTTACTTGAACTTTATGACTGTATGTTTACTTTCATTTTTTCCAAGCGCACATCATCTCCAGCTATAATAATATTGTTGTTGTAGTTTGTAATTGTTCCTATTTGTAACTGCATGTTGGAAGGCAACATATATAAACCATGTCCTATAGCAAAGTCTACTTAGACGTGCATAGTGAAGAACATCTTGATAATGCTTGATGCTGTGGTAGGTCAACAGCCGAGTTAATACTGTCTTCAAGATTTGCTAGAAACTGCTTCTGTGCATCAAACCCAGTGCCACCAATAATACTTGACTTGTCTGTGCCTGTGCACCAAGCAAGCACCACACATAGGTCCGAACAGAGTCATTAATCCTCTCTAATCCTGGTCTTGTTACCCTTCACTCTTATCAAGAATAAAATGTCCATGCATACATGTTGCATTTGCTCTATTGAACCAAGAACAACTCTTTGCACCAGCGTGAGAAAGATGTATTTGCGAGGCCACAGTCATTAGTTATACCTCCTGTGCACACCCCACAAATTACAGAGTCCCCATGCCATGATTTTTGTCCTGTGTTTGTCTGAATGCAGTCTTAGAATCAATATTAAACTCATTGCACAGCCTCTCATACGCCTTCATGTTAATCCTACTATTAAAGGGATTGAAGTTACTATCAGTGGGCAGTGGGACCTGCAGCTCAGATAACACACGCCTAAACTGATAGTACACATGAAACCCGTACACAGACTTTACTAACTGGTTTGGATGGTTCATGTGGTCAGCATATGACACACCACAGCCCGTAGTTGCACAGTGGATAGCAAAGTTTAAGTGGTTTTGATAGAACTGTATAGGATTAGACAACCATGCTTTCGCAGTGGCATCATCCTTAATTGGTGGTTTAAGTATGATTTCAGTGGTGGGGAAACTTTTACTTCGGAAGATCAACTGTCTCTGACACAGAACATCTAGCTTATTAATAACCATAGTCTTTGGGTATAGTGAGATCCAGCCTTGTATTTTGCATTCTTTTTTATAATTTATACATTATTATTCTATAGTAGTTATAAAATGTTTATAACACTAACAAGATCAGTCATGTGTACCTGTTAAAACTAGTTATTCCTATTGACAACCGCTATCAACATAAAACAGTTGCTTTGCATGAGGTCTTTTACACAGTATCATGGACAAACATTAACAGCAGCAGCAACTGGATTAAAAAATATGATCCTAGAACTATATCGTTTAATACATTTACTGTGCAAGCAGGTTATTATGATTTCTGCACACTCGAAAAGGAATTCTTTTGCCCAGCTGGTATCACAGCAAAACTAAACCAAGCTAGTCTAACAGTCACTTTACAGTCATCTTCAAGTATAAGTATGTCACAACGTTTTACAGAATTGGCTATGGTTTGAACATGGGACCATTTTAGAAGAAGAGGAAAGATGATTGGGAAGTAGTCTTTGTTGCTTTTGATGATGATGTTGGCGAGGAAAAAAACCTCTTTGCTTTTTGTACACCTGTCTCAGTTAAACACAACACACAACCAAGTGGTGATGAAGGCTTCTTCCTCATCAGTCCCTTCTGATCTACTACGAAGCCTCCACCCAGCAGAGCAATGTACTGTGAAACGCTGCACAATAGCTTTACTACACTTCAATTCAAAGACCTAGAAGAAGGCTTCCATAAAACACTCTGTATAACAATCAAAAGATCGCAGCACAAAGAACTGTTGACTGTAAAAATTTCATATTACATTAGAAATAAAATAATTAAGATATTAAATATACATACATACCATGTTCCGCGGTCCCGCAATAAGAGCACCTGAATGCCCAAATATTGAGCTTAAAGATCTTGGTGATGGACAATGAGTTTGGAGAAGGATGTGGCGATTGTGAAAGTTACGCTTTTGAGTACACAATGATGGATACTACATGCGCACAACAATAAAAGATGCTAAAGAAAACCTGTTTCTAAATTGAACAGTTGCGTAATGTTGAAGCTGATTTGCATTAGCAGATGATTTTACTTACAAAGTAACATATAAAGCTAATAAATGGCACTTCAAACCAAGCATCAACTGGCGATCAAGTTTGAGTTTATTGTCCATTACACTCTATATGCACCAACCGAACTTTCCGTAAAGCCATACATGCTGGACCAGTAAACATAGCACTAGGCCTATCAATCATCCAGCAGAAATGAAGTAGAGATAATAGCTTTACAGATGAGGCACGTTACTTGCTTCTAGAACATACTCAGTGACTAAACCATTGAACCACATTGCTACGATTCCTTCCTACTTTCTCTGGATGATCAGTACCATTGGCGTTGTTTCTGGTTGCAAGAGAAGACAGAGATAATTTCTTGTCAGGATGGGATTACTATTAACTGGGATAGACCTCGATAGTTGATGCTCTCAGATTTGCTATGCTAATCTTCGGAAAAGCGGCGGTGACAATGACATTGAATGGGAACATTTCCAGGAATAAAGTCAACTTGCTCCTAGACACCACAGCTGACACAATTAGCATCCCTCCAATTTAACCACCTATTGACCTTGTTGCAGTCTACTACCAGATGTTGTACTGCCAAAATCAATTACAAGACTTACTGTATGAATACCAATAAAAATTACTCACACGTTTTTTTTTAAACAGTATAGAAGAAGTTGACGACCGCTAAATAATCATGAAGGTTCCTAGTGCTCCAGACATCCTGAACCTCTTAATGATTATGCTAAACCTTTCGTTTGACAGACATTACACAGATGCAGCATGAACCTAATTGTTCAACAACTAGCAAAGTATTCCAAAAATTGCAGGCGTTGGTACAGTCAGCATTTACTGCGTTTTTTTGAGCTTATTACTACAAGTACAGCAAACACTGTCTACAGCGCAGCTGGGAACAGGCTATGCTCTCTTGGCTACTGGAATTGGAGCTACTGCTTCAATAGCATTGGGCTCTGTTTCAATACAGCAGGAGCGTGTTCATTTTGCACATCAGTCTTTTCAAAGAAGGTTGTGCGTAAACAAGAAAAACATGATGCTGTTGTTGCCTTGACATTAGCCAAGTTAAGCACATTCAGGCTCATTATTAGCAATTCTCTAACAGATTCCACAATATCAGAAGAGGAGTTCAAGTGTCTTCAGGATGACTATGATGACTACAAGCGTCAAAAGTTCGAGCTCCAGAACAAACAACACAAATCTATGCCTGTGGACATTGACTCAATAAAAAAGGAATATATAAAAAGGGTATCTGCTTGGCAAACGTGCTTTAAAGGATCAGTTGAGTATCTATTTAGGAGATAAGAATTACCTGCGGTTTTGATTCATGCTT
Organism: Rapana venosa; assembly: GCA_028751875.1. NCBI lineage: Eukaryota > Metazoa > Mollusca > Gastropoda > Neogastropoda > Muricidae > Rapana > Rapana venosa. The sequence continues at coordinate 1,772,359 of CM054154.1, read as the reverse complement.
CATGACATTGCAAGAACAAAAAACAAGAAGAAGCTTTTTATTAATTAATTTTTTTTCTTACTATATGAGTTTAGAGATTTTAGTTGAGGCTCAGTTTGCGACATAGTGTTTCAGACAATAGAGTAAATGTTACACAAGCGCAAAACGTGGTACAAAGCATTCAGATGCTAATCGCACAATACAGACAACCTAAACATAGATTCCACCAGTAAAGTTGCGTTGGTTGCTGAAATTCTATACAACACAGCAACAAGACGAACAATTAACTGTTCATGGTCAACAACACAACAAGCACTGAACTCCTTTGAAGAGCTCAACACAGCATGGGCAGATGAGATGATGCGCAACTTCGATATTCTGCAGAAAACAGCAAGAATGAGGGGATCAGGATGGACAGTTGGTAAGGTTCTCGCCCTAGAACTAAATCAACAAAGTTTCATCCCCATTGTTGGTAGAAGTACATTCCCTTACCCCCTGATGTTGTAGCAAAACGTGGCTGTGCGGACATTCAGAACAAAGATGGAATGTGTTTTATGTGGTTTGTGACTGTCTACCGCTGTTTCATGTAACAAAGTATGCGAGAGAGTTTCAAAACTACATGAACTGTGACAAGATTGACCTTCACGGGCATTGACTTTGCTGTTGGCTGTCTAAGAGCATTGACATGTTTGAGCGAACTAACCCACCCATCAGTGTGATTGTGTACACATGGGAAGATGCGGGCCCCAAATGGCCCCCGCGGGTTAAGACCACCTCAGGATCTCAAAAAGTCTCCCACATTAGGTATCCTGATAGAAAACCATGTAGACTTTTGCTAGTGAGTAATGAAACCAGTTATCATTATACACTGATTGAAAACATGAAGTAGACTTATTTGCACAGGAAACAAAACATCAGCACAAACAAGAGTTTTGCAGACGATGTGCTTGGTTCGTTTACCCATCTTTACAGGCAGCCGACAAACACAGGAAAAAACATTGTAAGAGTAAGACTGAAGCAATCACTGACACTTGTAACACAAAGGCCAGGAAACAAGGTGTACTCAAAAACATAGAAAGCTAAAAAAGAGTCCATTGTGGATTCTGATTTTTGGTTACATTGTCCCAAAACCAAGGCCCGGGCACGGAACAAATGCCTAAAACGCTTACAGTAATCATCAAGTCTTTTCATTTTCAAATGTTGTTTTTTGATCGGATAATGCCCATCAGAGCATTCTTTACGAGGACCAGACACAGCAAACTTTTCTTGAACACATGAAAACCTATAACCCCCCTACTCTAACGTAAACCACAAGAATTTTTATGTTGGTAAAAGAACAACCGTGGGTTACCAACGATAATTTGGGCCCTTGGGACCCAAAATAGAGTGCAAAGCCCGTGAAGAACAAAAACCCGAAAGGCCGAAAGTATAGAACATCAAAAGGGAAACAAGAAGAAGATACTGAGGCCATGGGGGGAAATGGATGCAGAACAAAGCGCCAAAAGGTTGAGAAGGCAATGGCGAAAGGAGACAGCAAAGAGACGTACCCAAAATCAAGGCACTAACCAAGTCCCAGCAGCAAAGACCCCGTTTTTAAACAAAAGGGGTCAGCCCTTACAGAGAGCTTCACTATCATGAAGGATGGACAAATATTGCAGAGACCTTTTAAACTACAAGCTGAAGGCTGATCCAAACAAACCCCGAGCAAGATCCCAGACCATCAGTCCTGAAAGCACACAGGTGCGGGGGAAAGAGGTAGAAGAGCGAAAGTCCTTGGAAGGAGGGAAAAATCACAGGGATTGACAACATCCAGCTGAGCCATCAAAAACGGGGCCAAGAGATGACGGGGCATTAACAATCATAAGCCAACGCTCTGGACCGCAAATGGCCCCCTGAACAGGGGACCCAATCCATCTTTTTCCACTTCCAAAGAAGGGGCCCTAAAGAAGTGCCAAAATTACAGAACAATCAGTCTGATAAGCCATCAAGCAAAGTTATGCTACGCATTCCCTTAAAACAGACGAAACCACAAGCGGGGAAATCCTTTTAGAAGAACGGGTGTTCAGACCAGGTCAAAGCCAGTGGGCAGATTTCAACATCAGAATGTCATAAAAAGAAGATCTCCAACACAGCTCCCAAGCTCTAAAACAACTTATTGACTTCAAGAAGGCCTTCGACCAAGTTGGCAAGAAGTCTGGGCAAGTCAAGAGATTCTTGGCGAGGACTGATTCAAGTCACCAGGCGCTGTAAAGACGCTCCCCCAGTGCAGTCCTTAGGGTGGAAAAATTTGGGAGTTCTTCCGACTTCAGTTGGGTTTGACAAAGGGTGCCCTTTCCCCTTTTCTTTTCAACGTGTTCCTGGGAGAAAAACATGCAGGAGGCCTCCTTGGCTTTAAACACAATCACAATAGGGGGGAAGGGCCCAGTCTGCAATCTTCGATTCGCGCCGATTTTGATCCATGGAAAACAGGGGAAGAAAAAACCCGGGATCTCACCACCAACTGGAAACATCACCAATCCCCCGGGTATGGAGAAAAGTACGGAAAAAAAGGGCAAGACCCTGGGAAAGGGAAACCACACTAAAAACCATTTCCCCACCGCATCAAGATGAGTGGCGAGACACTAGAGGAGGTGGAAACTTTCAAAAACCTTTGGGGAAAAGTCATGCCCAAAAAAGGGAAACGAGCAACAAGGGGTTTGAAGATCAGATTTGCTGTGGCACCCCCCTCCATGACAAAAAACCTGGCGAAAGTGTGGAAAAACCCAACATCAGAACCCACACAAAAGGTCAGCCCTTTTACAAGGAAAATCGAAACATCCATTGCCGTTACAGCTGTGAAGCAGGGGCCCACTTACTCCCCGATTTAAAAACGTCCATTAAACCTTTGAGATGAAGGCCTCAGGGGGATCCGAACATCCCTACAGGGGACCACAAAACCAAGGGAACTATGGTCGGGCAGAAAATTTAAAGGGCATTGGCGGGAAAAAAGGAAACCTTTGGGCTAGATACAGTAAAAACGGAGAAACTGAAGGGGTTTTGGGGGGGGCCACACAAAAAGGGCAAAAACACCCCGCAAAGACAGTCCGGGCGGGGAAGGTGGAAGGGGGGAAAATAAAGGCAGGACGACCACCCCAAAGCGGGATACCCCCAACATCAAGGAGTGGACCCGGCCCACTGTACCAAACCTCCTGAAAACACCCGGGGACAGAACCTTTTTGGGCGGTCCATTTTGCAAGGCCCCGTGGGGGTTTCCCCCCCAATGGTTGTCCCGCCCAAGGGATGAGGATTTGAGTGGGGTAAAAGACCAGGAACAGTATCCCCCCCTCCCCACAAATTTTTTGGGTTTTGGGAAATTTTTTAAAAATCACCCGGGTGGTAGACAATCCACAGTCGAGGACTTTCCACATCAGTGGTAAGTTTCGTGACCAGGAAAACATGGGAAGGGGTAATCTACAATAAAAGTAGACCCAAAAAACAGGAAAGCTGCCAGTCTTTTTCCAAAATTTCTAAGAGGTTACCCCTACCCCCAATCATGAGGCGTAACTGATGAGTAAAAGGGCCCTTAAATGCATTGCCCCCAAAGTCATCAAAAGAAGTACCTGACTTTTACACTAAATTTTTTTACCCTTCTTTTGTTTCTGCAAAAACTCTGAAGGGTTTCTTTTAGAGTCTTGTTTTTCCATCATTTGAGAAACTTGTAAATTTAACGAAAAAAAATACTTACTATAAACCCTAGCAAAGTTTCTAACTACCTCATGTTTTGGGAAAACGCAACACTCTGTAGGGATGAGCGAGGGCCCAGTCCCTACCACTAAAAAATTTTTCAGTTTTTTTAATGATCCTTTTCCCTTTTTTAAATTGGGGTTCTAAAAGCGTTGTCACAAATGGTGCCTGATCAAGCTTTGGGCTGGATTTTAGAAAAATATGGGCTACCCCCAGGGAACTACATATGCGCACAAGGGATTCCCCAAAGGCTCAGAAAAAAACACAAAACATCACCAAAAAAACCCACCAAAGTTGTACCAAACTTAAATAAACAAGAGCAAGTATGTTTGTAACACAGACTGCTACAGTTCTCCCTAAGGCAGGGGTTTAATTTTACTGCTGTTCACCCGTGAAAATTGTGTTTGCCCCAAGACCCAATTCATAAAACCATCTTTCATGAAAAACCACTAAACCGGGAGAACGAAGGAAACCCAATGATCAGAAAAGGGATTCTTCAAGCTCATGAACAACAGCGGGTTTTTGGTAAAAACAATGGAAAAACCCAAAACAAAAAAAAAAGATTTTAGATTACCCAAAAAAAAAAATTAAAAGCCAAAAAGCAAACATTCAAACCCAAGAAATCAAAGGATTTACAGGCAATTCCATGAGAGTCTGTATGGCCCCATTGTAAAGAAGTTGGGGTTTTAAAACTAAACCCAAACCAGAAATTCTTTGGGGTTTTGTGTGCTGGAGCTGTCAAAGCTTTGATGCTGGGGTTTCTTGAAAAGAATTACTTCGAGGCTAAACACCTCTAAAAAGGGGGTCTTGTACACGGGACACAGCCTTTTTCCCATTCTAGACATACCCACAAAGTTTAATAAAAAGACCTTTTTGAGGACGTAGCGCTGGGTTCAGAGTCATGGAATGACACCATGATTATCCAAAAGACAGTCCCTTGCTTTCCATCAGAAAACCCAAAAAGTTTATTGGCAAGTTAAAGGGAAAGAGATGAAGGGCACTTTAAACCCAAAGAATATGTTGGGCGGGGCCCAGATGTTTAGCGTTGCAACCCAGCAGGTGTTAAAAAAAGGCAAAAGGTTTTTGGAAAACGGGGTGGTAAAACTGCATCAGACATGTTTAACAATAAAGAGGCTCTCTTTGAAGGAAGGGGTATTTCTTTCATGAAAAACCCAAAGCTCTGTAAAAACCCGGGGCCCCAAAAATAAACACAATTTTGGTTTAGAAAAAAGAAAATTAAATTGCGCAGGAAAACAAAAAAGAAAATTTTTTCTTCACCAGGCACTCATACGCATTTGGACACGGGGAGAAAAAAAAGAATTAATTAATTAATTATTTAATTTTTTTTACATTTAAAATACAAATTAAAAATTTTGATTGAGACTCACAAGGGAAAATTGTCTATCTTTATTAAATACTATGGTAGGGGTTTACAATGCCTCGTCACAACTTTTACAGTGCTGACATTTTTTGAAAACTTTGGCCGGGCAAGTAGAAAAAAAAAACTTGATAATTAAAAAAGGAAGAGGTGCTAAAATAATATTCTGGGATTTGGGGTATTTATATGAGAGAGTGCCCAACCCACTTCAGAAATTATCAAAGATGTTCCCAAAAAATTGTAGTAACAAAAAACAGTAGATGGAGCCCACTTACTTCTGTTTGAAATAGGGGGTCCTCCCCTTGCTAAAGGGGGACAGTTTTTGGGTGGCACTAGCTGCATTCCTCTGTAAAAAAACCTCGTTGTGGGGGAAAGGCGGGTGACAAATAATAAAATAGGGGGGACCCATCTCCAAAAACTTTTTTATTTCATAAGTTCAAATGCCCCAGATGTTGATCAGTTGCTCGTTTGTGACGGGTCGCTGGCTTCCCTTTTCTCCAGGAGCATACGATATATTTTTTTCCCTTCCCCAAAAGGGTATTAGGGTTGCTTAAAGGGGTTTTTTTTTGGTTGTGCTGCTGTATTGTTTTATTTTTGAGGGCGTCCACATTTTTTAAAACCCTTTGTGGCTATAGTTATTCAGAGTTCTTGCTCAAAAAAACTGCAGGAAAGTCTTTTTTAAACCCATTCGTTTTTGGGTGGCCGGGGATAAAAGATTTCTTGGTGGAAACTGAATGCAAACATTTCTTTCTGCAAAACAGCTTTTTAAAACGTTAAAACTAGTGTTTGAGATCGTGGTTCCCTGGTTTACCCCCTTTTTTTTTTGCTACTCCATGGCCTTAGTTAACGCGGGGATTAAATGCCCTTTAAACTTTTTTACCATCATGGGCATGAAAAAGTTTTGGGATTTTTTAGTGGGCCGCGACAATAGATTTCCTGAAAAAGAATTTCGTTGCGGGGGGCACTTTTTTCAGAAAGGGGGCCCCTTTGCATCTTTAAAACCCTAGAACAAACGCCCCACCACGGAAGAGCATACTTATACCTTCTTTTCTTTTGATTGTGTCATGGGGAAAGTAAAAAAGGTTTCAATTTGGTGAGTATCTTTTGGTTTTTCATGTTTAAAAAGGGGGGTCTTTAAAATGCGCTTTGGTGCAGGTAAAAAGATCTGGAATTTTGCTTTTTTTGACAGCCACTTCTTTGCTATTTCAAAATTACTCCTGCGAAATTTTTCATTTTTTTAATAGCTGCCTGTCCTTTCCTTTCCTTTTGGTGTGTATTAGATCTTAGGGGGTTTTTGCACCCAAATTTTTTCCTAATATAATAAAAAAAAAAAATTCCCTGCGGGTTTAAAAAACCTTCTGTGCTAAAAAATTATTTTGGGTTCATGCCCACCACAAAAAAGCAATCTAAACCTGCCCTTTTGGGTTTCATTTGGGTTTGATGATAATAAAACAAAGGCTGTGGTTTGAAATAGGAGATTTTTTTGTTTGCCTGTCACAATGTAGTACTCTTTTATTGCCGCCGGGGAACATCAGAAAAATGTGTTTCAGCATGTCCTTGGGTTTACGAAAAATTTTTCATTAATAAAGTCTAAATGAGCAATTCTTTGTCTTTTGTTTTTTTCCCGCCTGTGCTTGTTCGTTTTTCTATTGCTTTAACAAGTTCTTCCCTTTTTTCGGTTTTAATTTAAATTTAGAAAACAAAGTTTTTCTGCGTTTTAAAAGAGGGACATTAACTACATCCCACCAACCATCAAAAACCCAAAAAAACCATTTTTTTTTATTGACTAATATTTTTTTGGAATTTTTCCCCGAAATTTTCCAAAAAGTCCTTTTTGTAGCAATGGAAGCTGTTACAACTACAACTAGCTTTTGGGGCTTTTCCCTTTAAGTCTATTTTTTCCTAAAACGCAGGCCCCATTTTTAGAAAAAAACTCTTTCCTAACATATTTACCACACAAAAACTGCCCAAAAACCGGGAGCGTGGTAGACCAAAAGGGCTGCAGGGCTTTCTGTACTCATATTTCTACTATAAGTATAAATTTAAAAATTTATAACTATTAATTCATCTTGATGGATTGTTGTCAGGCTGTTTGTTTTTGGAGTGGGGTTTCGGTTTTGGGGGGTTTTTGGTTTTTTGGGTTTTTTTCATGTTGTGGTTCTTGTCTTGCTGGGTTTTTTTGGGGTTTCTCCATACTCTATAAGCTGTACAATTTTTTTTCCCCAAGCTGTTATAACCCAATATTAAAGGGAAGACTGAATTTTTTGTTTTTTGGTGGTGGGTGTGTCTTTTTTTTTGTGTTTCTATTTGGCATCCCTTTTTTTTAATTGGGTTTTTCCAATAAGATCTTTTGCTTTGCTTTTTTGCTAATTTTTTCTGTCGATTTCCCCTTTTGCTAACCCTTTCCAAACTTCAAAATTTTCCCCAGGTTTCTTTGTTACCAAAGTCACTTGTGAAAGGGGGGGTTTAAAACCCCTTTGGGTTTTTTGGCATTTACTGTGCTTCTTTTTTTGTTTTGTGGGTGTGTTTTCCCGGGTTCCCCCAACTTTCTCTATATGGTTAAATTTTATAAATTTTTTATGTTTTTTAAAGTTTCCCTAAATAGCAGCTACTGGGGGCTTAAAGGGGAGCCAAAAAAAGGTAATACAATCACAGCCCAAATGTCCTTTCCCGCGTTTTAGACAAAATAGGATCTTTGGGGAGAGGTCATATGCCCAAAGGCAGCTTCTGATTTCCACATTAAAAAACCCTAATTGTTGCTTTTTGCATATAGAACCCAAAAAACAAATTTTCCCTAGGCTTTTCCCCTATCTTTGCTCAAGAAGAGATTCAAACCTATTAAAAAAACTTATTAAAGGGCTTTTGGTGATTTAAATGCTGGCCCCCTTTCAACTGTTAGTTGTTTCCTAAAAAATGCTTTGGTTTTTTCCACAAGCCGAAAAAAGAGTACAACTTCTCCCTTTTTTTCCAGTTGACCCCTTTTTTATCTGTTATTTCTTCTTGAAAAGAACCCCGTAATGTCTTTAACAAAAAAGTTTGTTGCAATTCTGTTGTCTTTTTCTTTATCAATAAATTTTTTTTTTTTTAAATAATTTAATTTGTTGTTTTGACAAGTTGTTGATAAGTTGTTAACAATGTTGTTTATGGGGACTTTTTTTATTTTTGACAAGTTCTTAAAAATAGGGTTTTTGTTTTTAAATTCTTGAATTAAATTTTTTTATAAGTTTTTTGGTAAGTTTTTGGGAAATTCTTGATAAGGTTTTGAAAAAGTTTTTTGATAAATTTTTTGATAAGTTGTTAATAATTCCCTTTAAAAGTTGGGTTTAAGAGTTTTTGAAAAAGTTTTTAAAGTTTTTGATAAGATGGGTTTTTAAAAAGTTCTTAATTTAAATTTTTTAATAAGTTCTTGACAAGGTTTTTGGGTAAATTTTTGATAGATGGTTTAAATTTTTGACCAAAATATTTTTTTATTACTTATTAACAAGTTTGGGTTTATAAAGTTCTTAAAAGGGTTTTTGATAAGATATTATTTTAGCATAAAAATTTCCCCCAAATTTTAAAAGTTTTAAAACCCCTCAAAAAAATAAATTTTGTATTACTTTAATTTTAGTAGAGAGATAGGGAAAAGCCAATCAAGGTAAAAATGCTTAGTTTTTTATATAAAACTATGCAAGTTTTTGGGTCCGATGAGGGGGTAAAAATCGGAAACCCAAAAAAAGCCTTTGGGGTTTGGAAAAAACAGTAAGTGGGGTTTTGGGTTGATTCCCGGGTTTTAAAACCCATCTCCTTTAAGGAAAATTTTTTAAAGGGAAAATAAAGCCTTCCTCCAACGCTGGACGTAAAACGTGAGGGTTTTTTAAAATACCCACTACGCCCAGGGTTTCCAATATAGTTTTGAAAAAAACCCTGAACACCAAAAAAAGACCCATTTAATACTAAGGTGTGTTTTAGCCAGCTATTAAACAATTGAAGAAGGGAAAAATCCTCTGGAATAGATAAAAACCCAGCTAACTCATAAAATTGGGGAAGAAAAAGCAAGGGGATTCACAGAAAAAATTTTTTTAGAAGAAAAACCCACACCAAAGAATGGGGCCCGAAGAAAGAAAAACCCGTCCCCTTTTTAATTCCCCTACCAAAAAAAGGGGAAAAGTCCCGCAAGCCCCGAACTACAGAACCCTTTAGTCCCCATAAGCCCCTAGCAAGATTAAACCCGCGGGTAGGGCCTCAACCCGACCGGGAAAACCCAAACTGAAAAAAACCCTTTGGGGAGAAGAAAAAGCCGGGGTTTAAAAAACCAAAAAGCGCACAATGGAACAAATGTTTCAATATGAATATCTGGGTAAAAGGAAAAATTTTCCAACAACCCAAAAAAACTTGTAGCACAATTTTATTTGATTTAAAAAGGCCTTTTACAAAGGGATGGGCCCCTGACGGCCTTGGGAAGTTTCTAGGGGACTTTTAAAAATTGAAAACTGCCTCATTGAATTTATCAAGGCACTTTTACGAGGGAAAGGGAAGAAGGGGCAGTTTTCTTTAACAATCACTTGGGGGAGGGGTTTTTCAAAACCCCCCAAGTTAGGTTCCGTCAGGGCTGCCTTCTCTCACCTGTACTCTTCAACCTCTTCCTCGAAAACATCATAACAGAGACACTGCAAAACCACCACACTTCCATATCCATTGGTGGAAGACCCCTTTGCAACTTCAGATTTGCAGATGACATTGACCTCATGGGCGGCAGCAAACAAGAACTGCAAACCTCACTGATAGTCTATCAGATCGAGCGAGCGCATACAGCATGAAGGTTAGTACAAAGAAATCAAAGATCATGGTCAACAGCGCAGGTTATGACAGCACGGAAATAAAGATGCCTGGAGAAATACTGGAAGAGGTGAGCCAATCCAATTACTTAGGCTTCATCCTAACAAAAGATGGCACATCAGACAATGAAGTGAAAGCTCGCATTGCAACAGCAACATCTGCTCTAGCCAGACTCGAGAGGATCATCAGAAGCAACAACATCAGCTTCTGCACCAAATATCACCTTTACAAATCCCTTGTGATATCTATCCTCCTATATGGTTGTGAATCATGGACTCTGTCAGCAGAGCTAGAGAGGAGAATCCAAACATTCGAGAACAAGTGCCACAAAAGACTTCTCAAAATATCATACAAAGAACACAAGACCAGTGTGTGTGTGTGTGTGTGTGTGTGTGTGTGTAAGTTTATGTCTTTACTAGACAACGGTCACTATGGTGCGCGGGTGCACGTATGTGTGTATGTGTGTGTGTGTTTTCTAGTCAATAGTCGTTATAAAATTGTGTTCATATATTGGTGTGTGTGTATGGGTGTGCGCGCGCGTGTGAGTGCGCGCGTGCGTGCACGCGTAAAGAATAGTTAATGTCTTTTCCAATCAATGGTTTTTACAACAATGTATTCCTACATTTGTGTGAGTGTGTTTGTATGTGTGTGTGTGTGTGATACTTTTTAAAAGCTATCTTGGAATGATTATACCAATCTGAAATGTATTTTCTTGTGTCTTGTGAGATATGTATAGGTATCATTGTGCCTGTCAGTAATATTATTTGACTTATTTTGCTAGCATGATAGTTATTGTCCGAATATATTATAATTAAAAAGCGTGGGTGGAGGAGGACAGGAGGGATGCCATTGCAGGCAATATTGTCAATAATGACGCAATGAATGCCTAGTAGTTTATAACGTTTTGTTCCTGTAACTTATTATTATCTAAAGTATGAACGTGAGAGAATGGATGATAAAGTAGGTGAAGCAATTTGTTTGTCTTGAAGTGTATGTTTTTTTTTAATTCTTAAAACATTTTAATTGAAGTGTGTGTGTGTGTGTGTGTGTGTGTGTGTGTGCGTGTCTGTGGATGTACGCGTGTGCGCATGCGCGCAGGTGTGTATGAGTATGTGTGGTTGTCCCGACCAAGGGATGAGTGAGTGAGTGATTCTTTAAGTTGTAAATACCTTAAAAAGTGCATGTGGTATTGTTTGTAAATCTTCTGTGACTTTGACTTATGCCTCTTGGTTCCTTGGGGAACATAGGGCTGCAACAACACCCCTCCAACGAACTAGGTTTTGGGAGATCCTCTTCAGCTCGGCCCATGTCATTCCGGCTGCCTTCGTTTCTTCGTCAACACTTCTGCGCTAAGTCTGCTTTGGTCGACCAACTTTCCGCTTCCCTTGTGGATTCCAGTCAAGGGCCTGTCTGGTGACATTTTACGCTGATCCATCCCCACGTCCTCTGTTTAATAAGGGACTCAACTGGGGTTTGTCTGGTCCTGTCCCACAGTTGTTTGTTGGTAATACTTCCGGCCACCTATGTTGAGGATGTACCTGATTGCATTCGTTGCAAAAGACTGGAGTTTTGTGGGTGTTGGTTTTTGTTACCCGCCAGGTTTCTGAGCCATAAATTAGGACCGATTTGACATTGGTGTTGTAAATCCGAATCTTGTTTTGAAATGAGAGGGCTGTTAATCTCCAAATTTGCCAAAGGGTGTTAAAGGCGTGACGGGCTTTGTTGATTCGGCACTTGATCTCTTCATCTGTTCCCCCATCTTTACTGACGACACTGCCCAGGTAAATAAACTTGGTTACTTCTTTAAAGGTTTCTTGCTGCAGTCGCACTGGGTCATGTGTTTTGTTGTTCACCCTCATTACCTCTGTCTTCCCGATGTTGATTTGGAGGCCAGTATTTTCAGCTTCGTCAGCAACACGACAAAGCTTCTCTTGTGCGTCTTGTTGCCTGTGGGAGAGAAGACTGATGTCGTTTGTGAAGTCCAGGACTTCCAGCTGCTTCATGAGGGTCCACTGTATGCCGGTTCTCCTGCCTGATGTGGCTTGCTGCATTATCCAGTCAACCACCAATAGGAAGATGGTTGGCGACAACATACAGCCTTGGCGAACACCGGTCTGTACGGAGAAGGCTTCCGTCAGTTTCCCTTCATGGATGACTTGACAGGTGGCATCTCATTATATCTGCTGGATGATGTGATGAACTTTGGTTGAAAGCCTAAGTGATGCATCAGTTTCCAAATGACATCTCTGTCGACGCTGTCAAATGCCTTCTGAAAGTCGACAAAGACTGAATATAGGGGGGTCGCCACTCCAGGGACTGCTCAATGATGATGCGCATTGTGGCGATTGATCTGTGCATGATCTGTCTTGCCTAAAGCCTGCTGTTCATCCAAATGTCTTGCCAGTGCAGTCTTCATTCTGTCTAGCATGATCTTTGTCAGCACTTTCCCTGGGATGGACAGTAGCATGATTCCTCTACAGTTGTTGCATGAGGACAGGTCCCCTTTCTTTGGCAGCTTTACGAGATGGCCTTTCTTCCAGTCTTCTGGTACACCCTCTTGCTCCCAGATCTTGTATAGGAGTGGGTATAACATCTCAGTGGAAGTTTGGATGTCTGCTGTCAGTGCTTCAGGTGGTATAATGTCTGGGCCTGCTGCTTTGCCTGATTTGAGCGACTTGATGCCTTTGGTGATCTCATTCTTGGTAGGGGGCCGGTGTTGATGCCAAGGATTTCAGTAGGTGGGGGGTTGTCTGATTGCATGGGTGGTGCAGGTCTGTTGAAATGTATCTTGAAAGCGAAAAGTCTGGGTCTGAAGTGTGCGGCGGTTCGTACCCCGTTTGGACCGGAAACTTTTCCCCCATCCATTAGACCATGAGTGGTGGTCTGGGCGCTAGTCTTTCGGATGAGACGATAAACCAAGGTCCCGTGTGTTACACGTAATTGTTTAGCGCACGTAAAAGAACCCACGGCAAAAAGAGAGTTGTCCCTGGCAAAATTCTTAGATAAAAGCCACTCTGATAGGGAAACAAATACAGTTGCAGAAGTGGAAAAAGAAAAAAAAAGGGTGGCGCTGCTCTTGTGGCAACGCGCTCTCCCCGGGGAGAGCAGCCCGAATTTCACGGAGAGAAACTTGCTGTGACTTAAGGTGTATGAACTGAAATCTGAGCGCTTTGATTTGTTGCTTTACAAGATTCAGCGCTATATAAATTCTATAAATTATTATTATTATTATTTGAGCATTTCTTTGAAGTTCTATGCCCATCTTGCTCTCTGGTCCTCCTCACCTGGAATGGTATTGCCATTCTTATCTTTGACAGGGCAGCTAGGTTTGTTTTGTTTTTTCCTGAGAGAGTTCTCGTGATCTCGTACAGTCTCTTCATATTTCTTTGGCCTGCTGCAGTCTCTGCTTCCTGAGTTAGTTCCTCAATGAATTTTCTCTTGTCTCTTCTTGCATTTCTCTTTACTGGCCAGTTTTTGTCCCAGTAGCATGCTTGCAGTTCCCGTTTCTTTTCTTGATCTTGTGTTCGATCTGATCTTTTATCTCTTTTCTCTTGGTGATCAGTGCCCATGTTTCTATTGTCAGCCACTCCTTGTATTTTCTTGTTTTCTTTCCCAGTACTGTTTGGCATGTTGTCTTCCAGGTCTCACGCAGACTCTGCCATTGCTCTTCAACTGTTTCCTCTGGCAGCTCGGAAAGCACGCTGAAGTTGTTCCTCAGTTCGAGCCTGAATTCTTCTACTTTTTCTCTTTCCTTCAGGCTTTGCACGTTGAACGTGTGTGATCGTCTTCATGCCCGTTCAATATAGGCTTTGAGCTTGGTTTTGATGATGGCAACAACAAGATGATGGTCTGATGCTGCATGATCCGCGCTTCACCCTGACATCATGTAGGCTCCTTCTCCACTTTCGCCCGATGGGGATGTGGTCAATCTGGTTTTCTCTTTTGCCATCAGGGGGAAGTCCATGTGGTTTTGTGGACTTTCTTTTGAGGAAAGATGGTGCCTCCAATGACCAGGTCGTTGAACGTGCAAAATTCTGTTAAAAGTTTTCCATTTTCATTTTGTTCTCCAGTGCCATGTTTGCCCATGATCAGTTCTCTGTGTTGTCTGTACCCACTTTGGCATTCATGTCTCCGATTAGTATTTTTAGATCCCTCTTTGGTGCTTTGTCCATGATGGTCTGGACTTGTTCGAAGAAGTTTTCTTTATCTTCTAACTCTGCTGTATTTGTTGGAACGTAGCATTGAAGGATGGTAACTGTTCTGCCTTTTGAGTTGAAACGTGCTGTGATGATCTGTGGTGACACTGGATCCCAGGACAACAGTGCTTGCGTCGCTTCGTGTCTCATCAGCAGCGCTACTCCATGTGTGTGGGGCTGGCCTTCTTCCTGTCCAGAGTAGATGATAGTGTCTCCACTCGCAAGCTTTGTCTGCCCGGTTCCATTCCATCTGGTCTCGCACAGGCCAAGGATCTTTAGGTTGTACCTGTGCATTTATCTACTCACCTGTGCTGTTTTACAAGTTTCGTATAGGGTTCTGATGTTCCAGGTCCCTATCCTGGTTGTTGACTTGGTTGTTAAAAGGGTTGTCAGCGCACTGGCTTCCCAAAGGCTTTCACCAATACGCGTCATAGGCTCTACCAGGGAGGACTCTTCCCCAACCATGTCGCTCGCGAGAGGTAATGTTGCAGTTTCCGTAACAGAAAAGTTTTTAAGTGAATGGGTCGTTAGCCCAATGCACAACCCCCAACCTGGAGGACCAGGGTGCATCGTTTAGTCTGGCTCCTCCCACACAGACCTGTTGAGCATGGTTGAACCTGCCAGAAGCCGAAGCTCCCGCCCACATAGCTCTGGGGGTCATTGAAGCACGCAAGCTATCCCATACGTCAAGGTGACACACCATCAGGACAAATAAATCTTCTGGAGTATATGTTAAATGTGCCTGATTCCTTTTGTTTTTATAGGTTTCCATTTTTACAACAATATTCATTATAGCATTTTGTATGTGAAACACTTGGCCCTCTATGGAAGGCCTACTGTTAATTACCTAATATCAACCATGCACTTATTAAATTATCTGACATCTGTGTATATATTCACTGGAATCTATGACCCCAAAAAAGACAAAAGCAAAATAAACCCTATAAAATACAACTTGCTGACTGTGAAAAAGTAGGATGAATGAAAGCGCTTTGATTTGGGAATTTTTGGAATATATAGCTATAAACGATTGATTTATTATTGTTTTGGGGGGTACTATTATATTTCCCTCGTTTTAGAAAATTCGGGAAATAATGTTCACATTTTCTGTTTTTTTTCAGAATCCAGTCTAACAAACCATACCTTGGCTGTTGATGTCTGTATACCTGGTTACAATCTCTTTGGCAGTGATCCAAAATGTAGAAAGGAAACAGGGATGCTGTTGTACCATATTCAGTCTGTCACACTAGAGATAGTAGAACAGCTAGAAGGATTGGAGGTTGAGTCTTTATGGATACGAATTAAAGTAAACCACCGTAGACCAACACTTGTTGGGTTATATACAGAAATCCAGGTGAAAAATCAAGTAAGATGGATTGTTTCAACCCCATGATGGATGCTGCAATGCTTGGAGATAAAGATACGTTTTTGTTTGGTAACTTTAATGTAGACCTGAAACGTCAGACTAAGTGGGTACAAATGTATGAATCATGTAACTTAAGTCAAATTATTTATTGCCTCACACGAGTAACAGTCACTTCATCTGCAAAACTAAATATCAAACAGCTATGTTTCCTGTATCTGGCTGTAGTGACCACTATCCTGTGTGTGTAACGTGCTCAAAGAAGGGAGTTAAGTATGCAAGAGCATGTCACAGAATGATTACTGACAGATGTTTAAGAAATTTAATAATGACTTTTTTCTTTTTAGACTTAACCAACTCTTTATCACAGGTTTACCAATATACCGATCCTGATATGGCAACAGAGGTCTGGGTAAACATTTCCACTAGACTCTAAGAAAACCTCACCCCTTTAAAAACCCAAAGAGTGAAGCACCACATCAAACCTTCGTGGTTAACTAAACAAACTGAGAAAAGAGATAGATCTTTGTATCTACTTGAAGTCAACAACGACAATAAATTCAAAGAACAAAAAAGGTAACTATATTGAAATGAGGACAAATTTAAAACATTGTCAATATATAGTAACCAATAAAATAGGGTCAAGGTATGTCTGAAAGTAATCAATGAATTAACAAACAAAAGAACATTTTAAAGTAAAGACAAATGTAAATAATCTAACTCCAAACACAATCAACGATTACTTTGTAAATGCAGCTGATAATGTATTATTAAATAATGACGCAAAAAAATTGCTTAGAATTGTCAAAAAAATACTGCTTTGCAAAAAATATTGATTAAATGAAGTGAATAGCATTTTACGTTGTGCCAAATTTAAT
>CM054154.1:1713201-1755524 GCA_028751875.1 Rapana venosa | reverse complement strand
ATAGTCGTTTAAAATTGTGTTCATATTTTTGGTGTGGTGTATGGGTGTGCGCGCGCGTGTGAGTGCGCGCGGGGCGTGCACGCGTAAAGAATATTTAAATGTCTTTTCCCAAATCAATGGTTTTTACAACAATGTATTCCTACATTTGTGTGAGTGTGTTTGTATGTGTGTGGGGTGTGTGATACTTTTTAAAAAGCTATCTTGGAATGTTATACCAATCTGAAATGTATTTTCTTGTGTCTTGTGAGATATGTATGTATCATTGTGCTGTCAGTAATATTATTTGATTTATTTTGCTAGCATGATAGTTATTGTCCGAATATTTTTATAATTAAAAAGCGTGGGTGGAGGAGGACAGGGGGGATGCCTTTTGCAGGCAATATTGTCAATAATGACGCAATGAATGCCTAGTAGTTTATAACGTTTTGTTCCTGTAACTTATTATTATCTAAAGTATGAACGTTGAGAGAATGGATGATAAAGTAGGTGAAGCAATTTGTTTGTCTTAAATGTATTGTTTTTTTTTTAATTCTTAAAACATTTTAATTGAAGTGTGTGGTGTGTGTGTGTGTGTGTGTGGTGTGCGTGTCTGTGGATGTACGCGTGTGCGCATGCGCGCAGGTGTGTATGAGTATGTGTGGTTGTCCCGACCAAGGGATGAGTGAGTGAGTGTTTCTTTAAGTTGTAAATACTTAAAAAGTGCATGTGGTATTGTTTGTAAATCTTCTGTGACTTTGACTTATGCCTCTTGGTTCCTTGGGGAACATAGGGCTGCAACAACCACCCCTCCAACGAACTAGGTTTTGGGAATCCTCTTCGCTCGGCCATGTCATTCCGGCTGCCTTCGTTTCTTCGTCAACACTTCTGCGCTAAGTCTGCTTTGGTCGACCAACTTTCCGCTTCCCTTGTGGATTCCAGTCAAGGGCCTGTCTGGTGACATTTTACGCTGATCCATCCCCACGTCCTCTGTTTAATAAGGGACTCAACTGGGGTTTGTCTGGTCCTGTCCCACAGTTGTTTGTTGGATAATACTTCCGGCCACCTGATGTTGAGGATGTACCTGATGCATTCGTTGGCAAAAGACTGGAGTTTGTGGGTGTTGGTTTTTGTTACCCGCCAGGTTTCTGAGCCATAAATTAGGACCGATTTGACATTGGTGTTGTAAATCCGAATCTTGTTTTGAAATGAGAGGGCTGTTAATCTCCAAATTTGCCAAAGGGTGTTAAAGGCGTGACGGGCTTTGTTGATTCGGCACTTGATCTCTTCATCTGTTCCCCCATCTTTACTGACGACACTGCCCAGGTAAATAAACTTGGTTACTTCTTTAAAGGTTTCTTGCTGCAGTCGCACTGGGTCATGTGTTTTGTTGTTCACCCTCATTACCTCTGTCTTCCCGATGTTGATTTGGAGGCCAGTATTTTCAGCTTCGTCAGCAACACGACAAAGCTTCTCTTGTGCGTCTTGTTGCCTGTGGGAGAGAAGACTGATGTCGTTTGTGAAGTCCAGGACTTCCAGCTGCTTCATGAGGTCCACTGTATGCCGGTTCTCCTGCCTGATGTGGCTTGCTGCATTATCCAGTCAACCACCAATAGGAAGATGGTTGGCGACAACATACAGCCTTGGCGAACACCGGTCTGTACGGAGAAGGCTTCCGTCAGTTTCCCTTCATGGATGACTTGACAGGTGGCATCTTCATATAGCTGCTGGATGATGGTGATGAACTTTGGTTGAAAGCCTAAGTGATGCATCAGTTTCCAAATGACATCTCTGTCGACGCTGTCAAATGCCTTCTGAAAGTCGACAAAGACTGAATATAGGGGGGTCTGCCACTCCAGGGACTGCTCAATGATGATGCGCATTGTGGCGATTTGATACTGTGCATGATCTGTCTTCCTAAAGCCTGCCTGTTCACCCAAAATGTCTTGTCCAGTGCAGTCTTCATTCTGTCTTTCATGATCTTTGTCGCACTTTCCCTGGGATGGACAGTAGCATGATTCCTCTACATTTTTTGCATGAGGGCAGGTCCCCTTTCTTTGGCAAACTTTACGAGATGGCCTTTCTTCCTCTTTGGTCCCCTCTTGCCCAGATCTGTATAGGAGTGGGTATAACATCTCAGTGGAAATTTGGGTGTCTGCTGTCAGTGCTTAGGTGGTATAATGTCTGGGTCTGCTTTGCCGGATTTGGCGATTTTGGTGCCTTTGGATCTCATTTTGGTAGGGCGGTTTTTGATGCAAGGATTTCATGGTGGGGGTTGTCTGTTTGAGGTTTGCTTTTTAATTATCTTAAAGCGAAAAGTCTTCTGAATGTGGCGTATTTCCACCTTTGGGGGAAACTTTTTCCCTCCATAGAATGGTGGGGTTCTGGGCGCTATTTTTCGGTGAGCCATAACCAAGGTCGGTGTTACCGTAATTTTAGCGCACGAAAGAACCACTGGCAACAGAGAGTTTTCCCGGGATAATTCAGTTAAAGCCACCGTGGGAAACAATAAGTTGCGAGTGGAAAAGAAAAAAGGGTGCTGCTCTTGTGGCAAGCGTCCCGGGAGAGCAGCCGTTTCACGGAAAGGGAAATGCGTGACTTAGGTGGAGACTGAAATCGGCGCTTGATTTGTTGCTTTCAAGATTTGCGCTTTAAATTCTATAAATTATTATATTATATTTGAGCATTTCTTTGAAGTTCTATGCCCAGGTTGCCTCTGGTCCTCCTCACCGGTTGGTATTGCCTTTTATCTTTGCAGGGCAGGGTGGTTGTTTTGTTTTTTTATGGAGTTCTCGTGATCTCGTCAGTCTCTTCATATTTCTTTGGGGCCTTTCTGGGAGTCTTGTTCTGAGTTAGTTCCTCATGAATTTTTCTTGTCTCTTCTTGCATTTTCTTTATGGCTTTTTTGTCCCAGTAGCATGCTTGCAGTTCCGTTTCTTTTCTTGATCTTGTGTTTCAAATTTATCTTTTATCTCTTTTCTCTTGGTGATTGCCCTGTTTCTATTGTCAGCCACTCCTTGTATTATCTGTTTTCTTCCCCGTACTTTTAATTGCCCTTTCCCTGTCTCACGCAGACTCTGCCATGCCATTAACTTTCCCCCTTCCTCACTCGAAAGCACCTGAAGTTTTCCCTCATTTCAAACCGAAATTCTCACTTTTCTCTCCTTCTACCTTTAAGTTAATGTGATCGTCTTCATTGCCCGTTCAATATGGCTTTGAGCTTGGTTTTGATTTGGCAACAACAATTTAAAGGTTGATGCTGCATGATCCGCGCTTCACCCTACATCATGTAAAGGGTCCTTCTCCAAAATCGCCCGATGGTGGATGTGGTCAATCTGGTTTTCCCCTTTTGCCATCAGGGGAAGTCCATTTTGGTTTTGTGGGCTTTCTTTTAGGAAGATGGTGTCCCCCAATGACCAGGTCGTTGAACGTGCAAATTTCTGTTAAAGTTTTTCCCTTTTCATTTGTTTCCATGCCATTTTTGCCCATGATCAGTTCTCCCGTGTTGTCTGTACCACTTTGGCATTCATGTCTCCGATTAGTATTTTTTTGGGTCCCCTTTGTGCTTTGTCCATGATGGTCTGGACTTGTTCGAAGAAGTTTTCTTTATCTTCTAACTCTGCTGTATTTGTTGGAACGTAGCATTGAAGGATGGTAACTGTTCTGCCTTTTGAGTTGAAACGTGCTGTGATGATCTGTGGTGACACTGGATCCCAGGACAACAGTGCTTGCGTCGCTTCGTGTCTCATCAGCAGCGCTACTCCATGTGTGTGGGGCTGGCCTTCTTCCTGTCCAGAGTAGATGATAGTGTCTCCACTCGCAAGCTTTGTCTGCCCGGTTCCATTCCATCTGGTCTCGCACAGGCCAAGGATCTTTAGGTTGTACCTGTGCATTTATCTACTCACCTGTACTGTTTTACAAGTTTCGTATAGGGTTCTGATGTTCTACGTCCCTACCCTGGTTGTTGACTTGTTTGTTAAAAGAGTTGTCGGCGCACTGGCTTCCCAAAAGCTTTCACCAATACGCGTCTACCAGGGAAGACTCTTCCCCAACCATGTCGCCCGCGAGAGGTAATGTTGCAGTTTCCGTAACAGAAAAGTTTTTAAGTGAATGGGTCGTTAGCCCAATGCACAACCCCCAACCTGGAGGACCAGGGTGCATCGTTTAGTCTGGCTCCTCCCCCCAGACCTGTTGAGCATGGTTGAACCTGCCCGAAGCCGAAGCTCCAGCCCACATAGCTCTGGGGGTCATTGAAGCACGCAAGCTATCCCATACGTCAAGGTGACACACCATCAGGACAAATAAATCTTCTGGAGTATATGTTAAATGTGCCTGATTCCTTTTGTTTTTATAGGTTTCCATTTTTACAACAATATTCATTATAGCATTTTGTATGTGAAACACTTGGCCCTCTATGGAAGGCCTACTGTTAATTACCTAATATCAACCATGCACTTATTAAATTATCTGACATCTGTGTATATATTCACTAGAATCTATGACCCCCAAAAAGACAAAAGCAAAATAAACCCTATAAAATACAACTGGCTGACTGTGAAAAAGTAGGATGAATGAAAGCACTTTGATTTGGGAATTTATGGAATATATAGCTATAAACAATTGATTTATTATTGTTTTTGGGGGGTACTATTATATTTCCCTCGTTTTAGAAAATTTGGGAAATAATGTTCACATTTTCTGTGTTTTTTTCAAAATCCAGTCTAACAAACCATACCTTGGATGCTGATGTCTGTATACCTGGTTACAATCTCTTTGGCAGTGATCCAAAATGTAGAAAGGAAACAGGGATGCTGTTGTACCATATTCAGTCTGTCACACTAGAGATAGTAGAACAGCTAGAAGGATTGGAGGTTGAGTCTTTATGGATACGAATTAAAATAAACCACTGTAGACCAAACTTGTTGGGTTATATACAGAAATCCAGGTGAAAAATCAAGTAAGATGGATTGTTTCAACCCCATGATGGATGCTGCAATGCTTGGAGATAAAGATACGTTTTTGTTTGGTAACTTTAATGTAGACCTGAAACGTCAGACTAAGTGGGTACAAATGTATGAATCATGTAACTTAAGTCAAATTATTTATTGCCTCACACGAGTAACAGTCACTTCATCTGCAAAACTAAATATCAAACAGCTATGTTTCCTGTATCTGGCTGTAGTGACCACTATCCTGTGTGTGTAACGTGCTCAAAGAAGGGAGTTAAGTATGCAAGAGCATGTCACAGAATGATTACTGACAGATGTTTAAGAAATTTAATAATGACTTTTTTCTTTTAGACTTAACCAACTCTTTATCACAGGTTTACCAATATACCGATCCTGATATGGCAACAGAGGTCTGGGTAAACATTTCCACTAGACTCTAAGAAAACCTCACCCCTTTAAAAACCCAAAGAGTGAAGCACCACATCAAACCTTCGTGGTTAACTAAACAAACTGAGAAAAGAGATAGATCTTTGTATCTACTTGAAGTCAACAACGACAATAAATTCAAAGAACAAAAAAGGTAACTATATTGAAATGAGGACAAATTTAAAACATTGTCAATATATAGTAACCAATAAAATAGGGTCAAGGTATGTCTGAAAGTAATCAATGAATTAACAAACAAAGAACATTTTAAAGTAAAGACAAATGTAAATAATCTAACTCCAAACACAATCAACGATTACTTTGTAAATGCAGCTGATAATGTATTATTAAATAATGACTGCAAAAATATTGCTTAGAATTGTCAAAAAAATACTGCTTTGCAAAAAATATTGATTAAATGTAAAGTGAATATGCATTTTACGTTAGTGCCAGAAGTTAATCCACCTCTGATGTGTCTAAAATATTCAAAACAAAAAGATTTGGAGAACATAGATGGAAGTATACTCAAACTTTCAGCCCTTGTTATAGCAGATGCACTGACTTAAATTTATAATCTTGGCATTAACAAGAACTATGTTCCATTGTGTTTCAAGCAGACAAAGGTAACTCTAATATACAAAAAAGGAAACCGTACAAACGCATCTAATTAGAGGCCTTTATCAATTTTGTTTGTTTTGTCAAAGGCATTCAAGAAACATATCAGACTACATTTAATCCATCATCTGAACAAATACAATTTGATACATCCAAAGCAATCAGCTTACAGAGAAAATCACTCTTGTAATACACCATTGACTCAAATGGCTGACAAACGGCTTTAAAATATAAATAAGAATGAACTCACTGGTACTGTTTTCGTTGACTTTGCTAGGGGATTTGATTTCATTATCCATATTCTTCTTTTGAAGAAATAAAGGTATATGGGTTATTCAGATCCACAATCCGACTAATTTCTTCCTTTTTTATACAATAGGAAAAACATTATTTTCTGTGAACTTTTCTGCCTCAGATTACAAGACTATTAAACATGGAGTACCTCACCAGCCGCCATGGCGCAGTGGTTAGCGCCTTGGGTTACGGACTGGAAGGGCGCGGGTTCGATTCCCATAACAGTCATAGGGATTTTTCGACTCAGGCCGGCTCCTACCCAGAGTGAGTTTGCTGTTGGCTCAGTGGGAAGACTGGGACCACACAATCGAGCATCCACTTAACAGATGCGAGTTTGAGAGTGTTGCTCAAATTACCTGACCAACACTGCAGGTGTCTGTATCTCTCGGGCCTTGCTGACGAAAGGATGTATTATGATAGGAAGCGTAGAGTACAACCCTGTTATGTAGTCTCAAAGCATATGCACTTCCATAGCAGCAGCATTATGTCATTTCATTGTCATTGATCTTTCATGCAATTTGTCATGCTCCATAAGGTATTGTGGTTTAAACCCCACCCATGCCCCTCTAACTATCCCCCCGACAACACCAAAACAGAACACCAAAGAAAAATTCCAGACATGACTTTTCAGATCAAAAACAATCATCAGACAAATTACTTAAACTCACTTCCCCACACACACACACACACACACACACAACACACCCATTTAACTTCCAATCACACTCTAGATTCTATCTACCTTAGTCCCCTCTTTGCACAGTTCAGAA
This sequence comes from Rapana venosa, assembly GCA_028751875.1. Classification (NCBI taxonomy): domain Eukaryota; kingdom Metazoa; phylum Mollusca; class Gastropoda; order Neogastropoda; family Muricidae; genus Rapana; species Rapana venosa. The sequence continues at coordinate 1,748,494 of CM054154.1, read as the reverse complement.
ACCTGTTTGAGGAATTTATTCCCTGCCAACTTCCCTTAACCAGTCACGACTCGTGTTTCCGAGCACGGGTCCCATCACAGGCTGAAAGTCCACAAGGATGGTCCGATGGCAGGGCAGCAGGAAGAAGAGAAAGGGGTTTCAAAGGGGAAAAGGTGGATCCGGGGAAAATAAAGGGACAGAGGGTCAAGGACAAGCGTAGGTGACTCTTTAGGGCACACTGGGCTGCAACCTCTCCAGGTACGATTCCACACTGGAGGCACCCACAGGAACCTGTCACAGAGAAAGAACAAGGTGCACTCCTGCACCCAGGAAAGACGTTGGCAAAACGGACAGCACAGCACAACGAAAGAACGTAGACTGGTCCTCGGGAGCCAGATCCACTCAAAAATGAATGCTCCCCTCTGCTCTCCAAGCAGAGACACCACACCACAGGAAGTACGGGGCACTCCTGCACCTCGAGGAAGACGTTGACAGGACGGACACGACGTAACAACGAAGCAACAACGAAGACCATGTTCACAGGAGCCTGAACTATCCAAGTGCTGCTCCCCCCTGCTCTCCAAATAGAGAATCAACATCACAGCGCCCAACAGGCCAGCTGGAACGGCGACCAGCGAACTTCAGCCAAAGACTGAATCTCCTCCTCCTCTCTCAAGTCAAGACCTCCCCCTATTTAAAGCTGCTGCTACTCAGTTGATGAAGAAAACCCTAACTCATGACCAGGAACTTCACGAGAAGATAACCTGCATGCACAATTGCAGAGAAAAGGGGATGTGCATGCCACTAAGCTGGAGTTCATGTACGTAATAATAGCGAATGTGAACACAGAAAGACACCAGCATCCAGAAATACAGAGAAAGAAATAGCACCGAGTAATGCACGGAATTATGCACAGAATTATGTGAATCGTGACATATTTAAAAAAAAAAACTGATTCTGTAGTTCCAGTTGCTCTGGTCTCATAGTGACCTCAGATTCGGTTTTCCCATACACTTATGTACCTGTGGTGAGTTTGTGTCAAAGCCTTTGGGGTTGGGGGTTTGCGGGGGACGGTCGTTGGAGGGACGGTGTGGTGGTTGCCGCCTTGGATGGGCAACTCACTCAGTCTGGCTCCGTGACTGAGCTAGTACTGTCGTTAGTAGGGGCTTAGTAGGTGGTGTCCTGCGTATGTTAGCTCAGAACAGGCATTACTGAACACCACCAAAGTTGCCCAGCAGCAGTGCAGGGCCCCTCTGGCTGGTGGCCCCACAGCGGCCTGATGAGTGATGGGTTCCCTGTAGACTTCCGGACCCGAGGATGAGATAGAGAAAATCTGGGTATGGCTGTTGCGGGGAGCTCGGAATGAGCAGCGTGGGAACAGCAAGACGGGGGACGTCACATATGAGGCAGCAAAACAAAAATCAAAACAAAATAACATGGAGTACCTCAATGATTCATACTAGGTCCACTCTTATTCATATCGAATATTAATGATATAGCAATGCACCTGGAAACAGCATGTGAAATATTTGAAGATGACATTTCCGTGCATGTAACTATGTTAACCTTTGTAAATTAACAACTAACCTCCAATATAGCATTGATAAGTTAGTTTTTTTGACAGAACTCAATCATATGTGCTTTAATGCACAAAAAAATGCATGTGTATAACTACTAGACAGAAACGACAAAATGTATTAAAAAAGTTTTCTATTTCAGCTGCAGGACAAAATGTTGAAATCATCAACCCGCATGTGTACTGGGTACCATTTTTGACAATAACCTGTCATGAACTGACCACATTCCTCACATTTCCAGACGAATGTCTCAAAAAGTGTTCTAGCTATCAAAAATCACACTTTTTGAACATTTATACCTGAAAACTGTTTTCTTCAAACACGCATTTAGTTGATTGTGGACTTTGCTTCTACATTATGGGATTCTGCAAGTGCAAATTCTCTAAAACCTTTATTGAGGCTACACAAGCAAGATAAAAAATAGTTCTTCTTAAGTTCATTGACCGCAAATGGTTATAAAACATTGGGTATTTTACAATTAAAGCAAAGCCCTGCTACAACAAGGCATTATTGATGTGTAAGGTAATTAATGTTGTTCACCACCTTCCATTTCAGATTGTTTCCATATAAAACAATAGGCATTACATCAAAATATCAGTCCCTTTCCCAAGAGTTGGTATTTTGAAACAAGTGTTCTTTACAGTGGTGTTTTCTCGTGGATTCATATTCCAACATCTCTTAAGGGGATTTCCAATCATAAACTCACTTAGAATTGTGATTTTTAAATCGCTGTTTGATGAAGCCAGTTTTATAGGACAGAACATTGAATATAGAAAAGTAACTTCTATTATGAAAGCGTTTACTCCATTATTTATTAATAACTGTCTATACAATTATGTATATATATACATATACATATATATAATAATATATATATACATGCTGTGTGTGGTTGTGTGTGTGTGTGTGTGTGTGTGTGTGTGTGTGTGTGTGTGTGTGTGTGAGGTAGGGGAAAGTTAAGTCAAAAAGACTAAGTTTTCGGAGCTAAATACAAACAGATTAGAAAGACCCAAACACAAAGAAAAAAAGAAAAGAAAGAAAAGAAAAGAAAGCCATTTTAGGTGAAAGTAGTATACAATAAAGGTGCCTCATTTATCTCATTTCATTTTTTGTGTCATGAATACATTAAATCATATACAGCTCCTGTGGTGAAGTTTTCTGTTTTGTTTGTTTGCTGTTACTATTATTGTTTCCCTCCTTTTACTTTGTTGTTCTTTCTTAGCACTGTGTGTGTGTGTTTTTTTTTAATTTCTTCTGTTATATCGAGATTAATAGAATGAGCACTTGTTTGCTTTTTTTTAAACATGCAGTCCCTGTTTGTATGCCCTTTTGTAGATTTTGTATCTGTACAAAGATGCTCTACATCCCAGCCATTAGGGTAACAAAACGCTTGCCCTCAACAATTGTTTCCCCGGAAACCATCCAACCATGCCGCCAGCCATGAAGCCTGAGACTAACCACCGACCTTATACAGACCGCTACAACACAGTCAGCTACGCCCATGCAGCGAAAGGTATGAGACGTACACAACCTGCTGCCTACAACAAAAAGACAACACCCCCACCCCACCTTGTGACCAACGAGAATAGGACACTATTCCATGACACCCACTTTCCCCCCTCCCAGCCCAGGAACCTCCAATGTTTAGAAGTCGCCAGTGTGTTAGGGAGACATCAGCACTCCCTCTCCAACACACAACCACTAGTCAATGTGCTTTCTGAGCTACTTAGATATTTGACAAAATAAAATAGGTGTGCATGTGTCTGTGAGTGCATGTGCGTGTACATGTGTGTGATGAAAGTGTGTGTGCACGAACATGTGGGTATGTTTTATTTATCCTTATTTTATTTTATTTATTCTTTTATATCGAGGATAATGGAATAGGCGCTCATGTGGGTATTTTGCATCCGGTTCCCGTGTGTGGGCGGTTTTGTAGATTTTGTCATCTTTTCCGACCGGCACACAGTGGCCTGCTCTGGGAATGGGGATTTAACATGTGCGCAAGATGTTCTTCATGCGTTGGCACACGGGGCCTCGGTTTATAGTATCATCCAAATGACTTGTGTGGATATATGAGTGAATGAAAGAGTGTTGTATGGTGCGCGTGCGCATGCGTGCATGCACATATGCGTTCTGCAAGTGTGTGTATGTGTGTGTGTGTGTGTATTCCTGTCTGCTTGCATCCAAACAGAAGGTATATTGACCACGAAAATTATAAATGATTGCTTCAATTCTTCCCAAACAATTTCCCCTCCCCCTCTCTCATACTTTTTTCACCTCCCCTCCCCCCTTCTCCCTTTTTTTCTTTCTTTTTTTTTCTGCAGTAAATTAAATGATGTTGATCAACGTCGTGCTGCTGTGTGGTTTATAAAGCGTTCTGCCTGACTGAAGCAATTGACTTTTGTGACTAGCAGCTATATTGCCGGTTTATATAAGCAGTCTGCTTGACTGAAGCAATTGACTTTTGTGACTAGCAACTATATTGCTGGTTTATATAAGCAGTCTGCTTGACTGAAGCAATTGACTTTTGTGACTAGCAGCTATATTGCTGGTTTATATAAGCATTCTGCTTGACTGAAGCAATTGACTTTTGTGACTAGCAGCTATATTGCTGGTTTATATATGCAGTCTGCTTGACTGAAGCAATTGACTTTTGTGACTAGCAGCTATATTGCTGGTTTATATAAGCAGTCTGCTTGACTGAAACAATTGACTTTTGTGACTAGCAGCTATATTGCTGGTTTATATAAGCAGTCTGCTTGACTGAAGCAATTGACTTTTGTGACTAGCAGCTATATTGCCACACCAGAGACTCTAGCATCAGAGCAGTTGTGTTAGAGACAATTTTTGAATATTGATTTTCCAAGAAATTTTATACTTTTTTTTATTGTATCTACTGCTTGTAGCTGTATCTTCCTTGCTTTAGAGCTTTATATGAATATGTGTATTGCGTAAGTGATAGTTATTGATTTAGAAAAAAAAGATTGTAGTATCTCTTTATCAAAATATTCTACACTTTAATGTACGTGTGGTATACTTTGATCTCCATTTAGTGTAATAAATATAAAGGGGACTGGATTTGTACACACTGTTGATATAACAGATAATTTTTTGCAGATCCAGAACAGCGTTTGAAATTGACTTTTAGTATTATTTCGATTTTATTGGGTGTTCCTTCATTTCATATTATATTCTCCTGTACGATTATTGAATTGAAAACCTACTAAACGGGTTTTCTACTTTGATAGCTTACTTAAACGTACAGAACAAGAATATATATATATATAAAAATTAGCAAATCAATCCTGACATATATTATGTCTCTATATTCAGACAAACGGCCAACAAAACAGGGCCTCTGTGCAGGCTACCTGAACATCAACAGTGCAACAAACAAACAAGATGACATTGCAACCATTCTATACAACAGTGGGAATCAGTTTCATTTGTTTTGTCTAGCTGAATCCCGACTTTCTCCAAATGTAACAGATGCACACATGAATATTCCAGGGTATCAAATCTTCTGTGAAGATCCACACAAACCCAAGTCCACAGGATTACTTACATATATAGCCTCCTCGCTCAGTTGTAAAAGAATATATAACCTTGAGGTTTATGACATTGAATACATATGGGTAGAAATAAAACTAAAACACAATAGACCAATATTAATAGGATTTATATACAGAAATCCTTCAGAAACCAGAGACTGGTTAGAAAAATTCAACTCTCTTATAGACGAGGTAATACTTTTAAACAATGAAACAATTATTCCTGGACACGTTGGGACATCAATAAACTTGGGTCTGACATTATACACCTTAAACACAGGAATGGGCTTCTAGAAATAGAAGTCCAGTCACTTAAAACCCAACTCGGACTAGTGCAATCCGACTTGAAAATCTTACTGAAATCAAAGCAAACAAAAATTGTGGAAATTCAAACATCCCAGGAAACAACCATGGCCATCAGTCCAGCCGCAAAAGAACACATTTCCGTGACACTTGCTCCTGATGAGCGATAGAAATGACCATTATGACAAAGACAGTGGCCACAGCGACCATTGCCATCAAAACTCGTTGATGAGGCCTCATAACGATGACATTTCTTCACAAGTCGATAGTAGTGGCCGAAAATCTGACTGGCCTGAATATAACATCCCCATATCAAACATATACTCGGCACTTGAACACATGAAAGAACCAACTGACAAAGAAACAAGTGTGCCAAGTGAAACAACGGTCCTGTTTTCAGATTCCAAGTCCACCAATTAGCAGCCAAACCATCTGTTCTACAAGTTTTGAACCAACTATCTATTTCGGAAAGAACAAACATTCTTCTTCTTGGTGACTTCATTTTTAGATTTATCAACCAAAAAAAAAACCCCGCAATGAATCTATGTTTAAAGTTTGTGTTCCAGGAATGACTGTTAATGACTTGTATTCATGGCTTCTTTCCATCCAATATTTCTCGGATCAAATGTGTTTTTATCATGTTGGTTCAACCCCTGCTCTTCAACCCCTTTTAAACGACCCGCCCTGCGGGATGTGCCCCCTTTGGGCATAGGCCTTCAGCTCCTCCTCCAGCCGAGGCCGAATACCTAAAAAGCCATGGCCCCCACGCAACCGCCACATGTGTCAACAGTCAACGGACATTTATTGTAATGAAACAACCTTAAACCCCTTCGGTGTCTCGGTTTGCTCTTTACCAGGATTTAACCCCCCCGTCCCGGGGCCCGGCAAGACTGTCTGCCCTATAAGTTTTGGTGGACAAAAAGACTACGGCATGGCTTCGTTTTATCTGCATTTAGTGTAATTTTGTTTTGTGTCATTCGTTTTGAAACTTAAAAGAAGGGGGCATATTTTCCAGGAGAAGGCAGATTTTGGGGAGTAACATGCTTTGAATTTTGGGTCTCGCGTATAAGGGATCTTTGATTGATGATGTTTATTTATTGAGAGTTGGACAGTGTAAAGAGTAAAAGAACAGGCCTAGAATGACCCCCTGTGGACTCGCTTTCCCCAGTTTGGGGGGTATTGATTAAATTTTGTTTACTGCAACGTCTAAAAATGGCAGAAAGGGTAAAAATTTAAACCAGGTGGGGGCGTGCCGTAACCCCGACGTTTTTTTAAAAGACGGGAGGAAAAATTTGAGTGATTATATTCGAAAAGGCTCCCCGAAAGTTAAAAATGAGAAGGGAGATTTTTTCGAGTCAAAAGCGAGTAAAGGTGTTTAAAGGGTTTAAAAAGGTGGTTTCAGTGCTTGGTTGACGGTGGGCAGACGAAACTCGGGGAAAAAGACTGTTGGAGAGAAGGGGTTGTTAAATTTTTTAGAAATTTTTCAAGGACTTCGAAAAAAAAGTTAGATTGGAAACAATTAAAAAAAGCCTAAAATTTTCAGGTGAAGGGGTCAAGGCATGCTTTTTGAGTGGGCTTAACCTTGCTTTAGAGAGTTGTGGGGAAAATTCTTTAAAGGTAAATGAGTTACTATTTTTTTGAAGTGGGTAAATGTAAAATGCTTTGAGTGAGAAGGAAGAGATAAAGATTTGATGGGGGGAATTTTTTTGTAATTTCGTTGAGAATTCCCTTGATTTCTTTTCATTGTCGGATGAAAGAAAGGGGGGATCGCAAGTGAATTTGGGGGACAGGAGGGCGGGTGGAAAGAGTCTGGTCAAGTCTAAAAAATGTTTTGGGCTTTGTGAGAAGAATGAAGAAAGTATATCATGAATTTAGAGGGGCATGACAGTGGCAGGGGGGCCCTTTCGCTGACCCAAAAAGTTTGAGGAAAGGAAAAAAACGAATTTCTTTGGTGCATCAAGAACTTAGCGGGTTGTATTAGTATTTGTGCGGGATTGAGGTTTTGACTTTGTTTTTAATTCATAAGGGGGGGTTTTTTTTCAGTTTTATTTTTCACATGTTGTTATGTTGTTGGTGTCTTAAGCCCCCAAAAATTTTAAAGTTTACCAGGGGGGAACGGGGCCTTTGGCAGAATTGGGTTTGGTTGAAGGTTTCATCAAGCATTTGGTAAGAACAGTGTTGCGCTTTTAGAAGGGTAATTGGGGGGTTTGCCTACACTTTTAGAAAGCCCGGGTAAAAAAGTTTAAATACCCCAGGCCTTGAGATGTCCGTACATCCCTTTTCTTTTTTGATGGCTTGCAAATTTTGAATAAAAAAGAATAGAGAAGATCAGAACGCAGTTCGTAAGTGAGGATACCCAGGAAGATCTAGGGAAAATTTGTGATGAAACCTTTAAGAAATGAACAATCTGTGGTTTGCTTAAAAAAACGCGGAAAAGATAGTGGTTTGATAAGAGAGAGAAAAAGCTTGACATCAGGAGAAGACTGGGGTTTCATTTTGAGACAAAGGAAATTACGATTTTTTTTACACTAGGAGGGAGGGGTAAAAGCAGAAAAGTAAAAAATGGCCAAAGGGAAAAGGGCTGATTCAAGCCCCCGAATGTTCTGGGGGGGAAAGAAGGGAATGTCAGATGAAAGAGCCTAGTGCAACGGTCTTTGTAAACTCAGATTGCCATATCCAAGGAGAATCAGGGAAAAAGGGTAGTCTTACAGCTGATGATTTTTACCAGACTATGGCCTTTTGGTTTAAACCATGTGTCTTTCGAAAAAAATTTAAATTTGGTTTTCGTCAGAGATAAAAAACGAAGAAATCAGCCCTTCATTAGGGAAACAATATTATAAGACAGATGTAAGAAGATTGGGGAAAGGGGAGAGGGGAAAAATGGTGATGGAAACTGATCGAGGAAAATGAAGACAGTGGTAAATGTGGGTTTGTGGAAGGACGACAAAAGTTTTGGTGGTGAATCAGGTGTGGATTGGAGAAAACGAGCTGAGTAGGCAGGGGGGGTTAAAATTCACACACACCCTAAAACTTACGATCCAAAAAAGTTTGCAGAGTTATGCATGGAGGAAGTCAACAACTTGGGGAAACGTGTTTTATTTATTTTTTTTAAAAAATTATTTTAGGGATGAGGCGGGGTGGTTAAGATAGTGACGCAGAGGTGAGTGGGGGGGGGGGCGTGGGGGTCCAATACACATAGAGTGACATTTCCTCATGTTCCCTTTGGTTTTTCGAACATAGTCCCACTGAAAAATGTGATTGTTTTCTTTATCGAATCTGTTGTGTTTGGGCACACCACTGATGTGGGCGTGAGACATCATAGGAATGTATGTCATTTCTGAGGATTTACGATTACCCCCCCTTGGATTGCTCGGGCTATCAAGGGTTTGGTTTGATTGCTACTCTTTGGGAGGTTGACGTTGGCTTGTCAGAGATGACGAACAGCATGGTGTACAATCAAATAACCGGGGGTCACTGGACCCCTGCTTTGTTGGCCTTTTGTCACGTTTCTGACAAAACAAAAAGTTAGATAGCGTCTCTTTTACCAGCTTTTTATAATGAGGGGAAAAACCCTTTTTCCCCTCCTCTTAATGTTTCTCGAGTGAGGCCCGTTTCCCGTATTTTGCCCCAACTGCCCGTGAAAAAACTTCACGATTATGTTTTTTCCCTTTGGCTTGCTGCCCCAGTCCCAAAAAAATTGTTTTTCTTTTTAAAAAACCAAAGAGAACAATGACCATTTTTCCACCCGGTGTCGCGATCGTTGATAATTTGTCTTTTTTCCCCCTAGCGATGGAGATGTCCCCACCTTTTTACGGTCATCCCAGGTTTCCTGGACTGTCGTAATGATTTCCCAAAACAGCAGATTGCATCTCCTGCTTCTGTCCTCTGCCATGTCCAATTTTTCATCTCGGTCAGCAAATTGGGAAAGAAGTCGTTCGTTTTCTGCTTCAACTACTTCACATTTGTTGAACAGTTCATCCACATCAGCTTGCAGTATTCTTGCTGGTGGGAAATTTAATCATGTCAGAAACCAATTTTTTTTCTGAAGCTGGTCTCCAAGAGAAGACTCAAACCTAGTTTGTGATGTTTCAACCCGTGTCATGGTTGTTGTCAAAAACTGACGTGTACCAGCCGCCATGGCGCAGTGGTTAGCGCCTTGGTTACGGACTGGAAGGTCGCGGGTTCGATTCCCATAAGAGTCATAGGATTTTTCGGACTCCGGCCGGCTCCTACCCAGAGTGAGTGTGCTGTGGCTCAGTGGGAAGACTGGGACCACACAGTCGAGCTTCATCCACTTAACGGATGCGAATTTGAGAGTGTTGCTCAAATTACCTGACCAACACTGCAGGTGTCTGTATCTCTCGGGCCCGGTTGACGCCGGGATATATTATGATAGTAAGCGTAGAGTACAACCCTGTGAAGTAGTCTCAAAGCATATGCACTTCCACAGCAGCATCATTACGTCATCCTCATTGTCATTGATCATCATGCATTAAAAAAAAAAAATTGCCTCTGATTCGGTGGTCCCGGTTTCTCTGGTCTCATGGTGACCTCAGATTCGGTTTGCCCATACACTTCTGTGCCTGTGGTGAGTTTGTGTCAAAGCCTTTGGGGTTGGAGGTTTGCGGGGGATGGTCGTTGGAGGGACGTTGTGGTGGTTGCCACCTGGGGTGGGCAACTCAGTCTGGCTCCGCGACTGAGCTAATATTGTCGTTAGTAGGGGGCTTAGTAGATGGTGTCCTGCGTATGTTAGCTCAGAACAGGCACCACTGAACACCACCAAAGTGACCCAGCAGCAGTGCAGGGCCCCTCTGGCTGGTGGCCCCACGGGCTCCCTGTGGACTTCCGACCCTGAGGATGAGACATAACAAATCTGGGTGTGGTTGTGGCGGAGAGATTGGAATGAGCGGCGTGGGAACAGTACGACGGGGGTCGTCAGAAGATGAGGCAGCAAAAAAAAAAAAAAAAAAAAAAAACTGACGTGTTGTGCAACTCTGCAAATTTACAGCTTCCTTCAGTCGTAGCCTGCCTGCTATGGTTTCTATTTGGCACTCCCGTATTCTGTTACAATTGGATGGGTGACCGTAATTAGCGCACCTTGGCTTCAGTACAGTTCTGCAAGTTCACCCAGCTGTAAATGGGTACCTGCCCTCTTTAGGGTCAGGGAAGGTAAAGCAGCGAGGGAGAGGAGATGGGCGCCGCCCTCAATATGCTGGCCCCTAGAGAAGTGAGGTCTCTGACGCCTCGCCCCCCTACGACCCTATAGGTTATGACACCTTTACCTTTTTTACCTTTACTCCGTATTCTGACTTGCACTGTCACTGTATGCAGTGTCAGGGCCAGGGTTAGGTTTGACACAGCAGATCAACAGCAAGGTAAGGAAAGTGGCCAGTGTCAACTTTGCAGCAAAACTGTCAGCATGCATGCCTGTGATTCCTTTTCTGGCGATTTGTTCATACCTCACTGACCGATTCCAGACAGTCACAGTAAACAAGATACAGTCAATACCTGCACGCCTGATATGTGGTGTTCACCAGGGATCAGTTCTAGGCCCTGTTCTTTTCACTCTCTATACTGCTCCACTTCTTGTTCTTCAAGTGTCCGGTCTGGTCCTGCAGACATCGACGATCATGGCTCTCCATTCTTCCCTGTTCTCGTCCCTCTCATGAGCTCATTGTTGGTGCTCTCTTTATTCGTTGCTAATTTGTTTAAGCTGTCTGTGAACTTTGTGCGTTGTCTTCCTCTGCTCTTGTTTCCATAGATTATGCCACTCCATAACATTTTCTCTAGTCCGTCAGCCCTGATTATATGGCCGAAAATTTTGAACTGTCTTTCTCTGATGGTGTTGAGAAGGAATCTCTTGTACCCAGTCATTTCCATTACTTCTGCATTTGTTTTTCTTTTTGTCCATGAGACTTTCATGATTCTCCGGATGAACCACATTTCCACTGCTTCTAGTCGCTGTTCTGTGTCCTTGGCTAGGGTCCAGCACTCACATCCGTACAGAAGAATGGACCATACGTAGGCTCTCAAAACATGGATCTTTGTCTTGATGCTTATTTTACTGTTGGTAAAAATGCATTTCATATTGTTAACAGTTGCCTTAGATTGACCGATTCTTTTCTTGATTTCTGTGTCACACTTGCCGTCCTGGGTGATAGTACAACCAAGGTATTTAAAGGTGTTTACTTGTCTGATTCTCTCTCCTTTACAGGCTATGTTGCATTGTGATATAACAGCTTTTTTCGAGATCATGCATTTTGTCTTCTTTGCATTGAGCTGTAATCCTTTATTTTCGCTTTTGTCTGTTACTGTTGTTAAAATCTGTTGCAGTTTTTCTTCACAGTCGGCGATAAGGACTGTGTCATCTGCATATCTCAGGTTATTGATGATGTGGCCACCTACACTAATTCCCTCATGATTCTCAATATTTCGTCGAATTATTTCACTATATACATTAAATAAATCAGGAGAGAACACGCAGCCCTGCCTCACACCCATGCAGATTGGTCTATATTGACTGATGTAATTGTCGACTCTAATGGCTGCCTCCTGTTCCCAATATATGTTTCTGAGGACTCGAAGATCTTTCACGTCGATGTATAGCCCTGCCAGAATATCAAACAAGTCGGAGTGTTGTACTTTGTCGAACGCTTTTGAGTAGTCAATGAAGCAGAGGTACAGGTCTTTCTGGACCTTGATGGATCTTTCCATGAGAGTTTTCAATGCGAAGATTGCATTTCTGGTGCCTTTGTCTGCCATGAATCCAAATTGCGTTTCTGATATTTCTGGGAGTATTTAATTTCTCATTCTCTTCATGAGTATTCGTAAAAGAACTTTGGTGAGGTGACTCATCAGGCTGATTGTACGATGTTGGTCACTTTCAGCAGTACCCAGTTTCTTAAGGATCGCAATGTAGATGGACTTCTTCATATCTGTCGGAATCTCTCCTGTGTCATATATATTGTTTAGTATTTTTGTGACTGCCTTAATTCCCAATTCATCCAGGGCTGTTATCAATTCAGATGGGATATTATCAGTCACTGCTCCACTATCACATATAATAAACCGTCATCATATCAACTATCATAATTTTTTACGCAGATGACTCTCAGATTCAAAGTAGGATTACACCTGAAAATCTGCCTTCTCTCTTGACAATTATGGCCTAATGCTTTTCAAGATATCCAAAACTGGATGATGCAAAACAAGTTACAGTTACACGCAGATAAAAACCGAAGGCATGCTTGCAGGGACCAAACACAAACTCTCTTCCATTACAACAACTTCAATAGAACTCGGTAATACATCGGTCTCCCTTTCCACTGCTATGACGTATCTAGGAGTTGTTATCAACAACACACTCTATGCAAAAATTTATCACCCAGACCTGCCAGTCGTGCTACTATCAATTACAGCGTATCAGTGCAAGTCAAAAGTACCTGTCCAATGATGCAACAGCAACACTTGTTGCATCTCTCAATCTCTCACGTCTGGACTATTGCAATTCTCTTTTGTCTGGTCTGCCAGCATCATCAATCCATTCCCTTCAACGTATACAAAAACATACAGCTCGCCTAGTCCTAAGAAAGGAAAAAAATCTGAACACATTACTCCCCTCTTGCGATCTCTCTACTGGTTGCCTGTGCCACAGAGAGTAAACTATAAAATCAGTACCCTCTGTTTCAAATGTCTCTACCAAACAGCACCCTCCTACCTCTGTGAATGTCTTCACCTGTACACTCCTATCGTTCCCACCGCTCTGCTGCAGATACCGTGTGCTTACGAATACCTAGATTCAACCAATCCACTGTTGGTCGTCGCTCTTTATTTCTGGTCGATCCATCTGGAACTACCTTCCTCTGTCTCTTCGACAGAGGCCTACATATAACACATTTAAATCCAGACATGTTTTTTTCAAACCTAAATTGTTCCCTCTTTCATTTCAAAACTGTCCCTGCCTGCAACAGTCAAAATCCAATTACCCTGCCAAAACGTAAAAATGTGTGTGTGTGTGTGTGTGTTTGTGTTTGTAGGTGGTACATTTAAATTTTGTTTAAGCTTTTCATATTTAGTGGCTGCATGACTCTGTAAGAATATTATGAATGCAAGCGCTCTGATTTGTTGTTGCAAGATATATCGCTATACAACATCCATTTTTAATAATAATAATAATAATAATAATAATAATAATAATAATAATAATAACAATAACAATAATAATAATAATAATAATAATAATAATAATAATTATTATTATTATTATTATTATTATTATTATTTTTTTTTTTATTTCTGCTTTTCTGGACACAATTTTGCACAAACTTACCCAAAAATTTCCAGCAGATGCTAAAAAGACATCAAGCCAAAGTAGCTATTTTGAGTGAGAGAAAGAGAGAGAGAGAGCAACAATGACAGTGACAATGACAATGACAAATTCTTTCATTTCGAGGATAATGAATAAGCACACATGTGCTTTTTCACATCCAGCCCCCGCCCGTAAGGGATACATCTTAATAATAATAATAACCCAATACTTATACAGTCTCACAATAAAAACAAGGGGAAAAAACCCTTTTCAAAACAGCTCCCCCCATAAACAACCCCCCCCCCCCCCCGTCCCCAAAGCAAGCAATTAAAAGAAAATCCTAAAAATACCCCACCCCTACCCTCACCTCCCAAAAAACCCTAACCAAAACAAAAAAACAAACAAAAGAAAAAAAAAACCACCAACAAAAGATGATAAAAAAGAGAAAAACAGACAAACAACAACAACAAGAACAAGAACAACAACAAAGCTAAGAAAATTAACACAACCAAACTCAATAAGTCATAAAGATAAACATCTACACATTGTCAAATGGTACACATACTTGTTACACATAATTATAAGATATTGAAATAGGGCACTCATTAAAACTTAAGTACAGAGGCAAGTCCAATAAGGTATTGAAAATATAAAAATATGAATCCTTCATCAGGATATACTATAACTATAAGCAGGACGATAAAAGGTGAGAGAGAGAGACAGAGACAGAGAGACAGAGAGTGTGTGTGTGTGTATTTCAGAGATAATATCCAATATATAAGTCCCAAAACAGTTTGCGATCCCATCAACACTCATTTTAGATTATATTTGTTTCAAATTATATGTCAAGATAATGAAATAAATTTAATACCCATACATCCACACAATAAAAAACAAGAAAGAAACCAAGAATAAATTTAAAACTATACAGTCGTTGAGGGAGAGAATATGAGTCGGTGAGTGAGTGAGTGAGTGAGTGAGTGAGTGTGTGTGTGTGTGTGTGTGTGTGTGTGTGTGTGTTGTGTGTGTGTGTGTGTGTGTGTGTCTGTGTGTGTGTGTGTGTGTGTGTGTGTGTTTGTGTTTGTTTGAGCGTGTGTGTGTGGGGGTGGGGTGGGGGGGTGTTTCAGGGATAATACTAAATATGTAATACTCACATAGCACACATCAACACAAACACTTTTTAATTATGCTCATGCAAATTGAATGTCATGGTAATAAAATAAGTGCAATACCCATACACTCACATAATAAAGAGGGGGAACAAGCCAATAAAGTCATAAAAAGAACATCTACACATTGTAAGTAATAGAAACAAAAAAATTTTTTCCAGGATAATGAATAAGTATTCATGTGCTTTTTTACATCCACTCCCCACCCATGGGGTTACATTTAAAAATGCACTCAGTACTCATACTTTCAAGCAGAAGAAGCAAAGGAAAAAAAACAAACTTTTTTTTAAAGAAAAAGAGAGAGAAGAAAAAACAAACATACAAACAAACAAACAACCCTAGACGAGCAAAAGACAAAACATCCCCCAGAACCCCCCCCCCCCCCCAAAAAAAAAAAAAAAAAAAAAAAAATGAGAGAGAGAGAGAGAGCGAGAGAGAGAGAGAGAGAGAGAGAGAGAGAGAGAGAGAGAGAGAGAGAGAGAGAGAGAGATCATAAAATTGAACACAGGGTGTGTGTGTGTGTTAAAAGGAGAATACTAAATATATAATTCTCAAGACAGCACAGGATCACCATCAATATTCTTTTCGAATATACTTGTACAAATTGAACGCCATGAAAAAGAAATAAGCCCAATATCAGTACACTCTTACAATACAGAGAGAAAACAATCACTAAAGTCATAAAATGAACATCTATACATTGTGAGTAAGAGAGAGAGATTGGGGGGGGGAGGAGAAATGAGAGAGAGTGGGATAGAGAGGGGTGTGTGTGTGTGTGTGTGTGTGTGTGTGTGTGTGTGTGTGTGTGTGTGTGTGTGTGTGTGTTTGTGTGTGTTAAAGATTTAACGCTTTTTGTTTGTAAACAAACAAAACAAAAAGGACATAGAAAAAAACACTGAATATCATTCTCAAAACAGCACATCATCACTGTCAACACTCTTTTCCCTTATACTCGTACAGATTAACACATATTGTTGCTATGATAGATATATTTCTTATAACTATAGTGTAGTTAATAAAAAGAATTAATATAATTGTTTTTTAAAGCTTACACTTTGCTAAACTCACTTTTTCAATAACAATGAAAATTTGAGAGAGAGAGAGAGAGAGAGAGAGAGAGAGAGAGAGAGAGAGAGAGAGAGAGAGAGAGAGAGAGAGAGAGGACAACAGTCTGACATACATACAGGTGAAGGGAAAGGAAAGGGCAGATAGGTAAGATGGAAAGGGCAGATAGGTAAGGGAGGATATGCAACTTTTTTTAAGGCTATGGACTGTGGTTTGTTATTGTTGATGTATCAAGTGAGTTGATAATTGAGTTTTGTAGATTGTTATTGATTGATGTTGTTTAACTGAATCTGGAAGGGAGTTCCACAGCATAGGGCCTGAGTAAAGTAGACTAGATTTGAATAAGTCTATTCTCGGTATAGGGACACTGGGATTTATAGTATTTCTGGATTGGTTTAGGGGGAATTTGTCTTTTAAGTATGATGGAACAGTTCCTGTTATGATCTTGAACATCATGACTCCTTGTTATATTTTAGTCGTTGGTGTAAGGGGAGAATATTTAATTGAGTATAGTCAGCTTCTAATAAGCTTGTCTTTTTTAAAAGGACCAGTTTGAGAGCACGCCTGTACAGACTCAGTAACGGTTTCATAGTGTTTGCACTAGCAGAATCCCACAGGGTAGAAGCATAGTCTATTGAGGATTGTATATAAGATTGGAAGAATAGTTTCCTTGAATGAAAGTCAAGAAAGTGCTTGATTTTAGAAAGTTGGTATACTCTTTCGGACATGTATTTGCATAGTTGAGATATGTGGTAGAACCAACTGAGATTTTCATCAATTGTTACCCCTAAAACCTTGTGGTGATGGGTTTGTTCAATTACTTCCTTTTTAATTTTGATGGTAGTAGGTTTGTGGGTTAAGTTTTGACGCTTTTGTCTAGTGGTAATAAGCATGCATTTTGTTTTTTTGGTGTGTATAGACATATGGTTTAGTTCGGTTCATTCAATAAGCTGATCAACACTTTTTTGTAATGCTTTTGCTAGAGAGATAGGGTTATTGTGGCTCGTATGAATAGTTGTGTCATCAGCAAATAGTTCGCATTTGGATTTGATGTGGAGAGGGAGGTCGTTTATGTATAGTGAGAAGAGAATAGGTCCTAGTATGGATCCTTGTGGTACTCCATAATTGATGGCTTGTAGTTTGGATGTAGTTGTGCCTATTGAGACACACTGTTGCCTGTTTTCTAGATAGGAAGCAAGCAGTTGTAAGGTATTTGTAGAGAAATGGTACAGGTTTAGTTTTTTTATGAGAAGTATGTGGTCAATTGTGTCAAAAGCTTTTTTGAGATCAACAAATAGTACTCCACAAAAGTGATTGTCATTAATGTTTGATAGCCAGTTGTCTACGAGGCTAATCAGTGCAGTATGACATGAGTGCTTTTGTCTAAATCCAGACTGATTAGGATGAATTAAATTGGTAGTATCTAAATGACGGACTATGTGTTTGTTTATATGTTGTTCCAAGGGTTTGGAAAGGATGGATATGATGGAAATCGGTCTATAGTTTGAGGGGTCTGAAGTGTCACCAGATTTGTAGATGGGGATTACTTTAGCTGTTTTGAAGGCATTGGGGAAATGTTTTTTTTCAAGACAAAGGTTAAATATATATGCTAGTGTGTCTGTGATAACTGGAGCTAATAGCTTCAATATTCTGCTGTCTATTCCATCAAGACCACGCGTTCTTGATTGTTTGAGGTGAGTTAGGTAACCATAGACCTCAAGAACAGACATAAATGGAATGTGAAGTTTTGAGGGAGTATGCTTTCCTTTCAAGTATTGTTTTAGTTCATTGAGTTTATTGGACTTTGATTTATCATCTTTAATAATGTTAGTAGAGACATTAATGAAATGATTGTTAAGTTGTTCAGCAGTAACGTCTTTGATTACATTTGTTTTGGAAGATGCTTGTTTGTTAGTTATTTGATTTATGGCTCGCCATGCAGTCTTTGAGTTTTGTTTGGTAGATAGTAAGTCTTGGAAATATTTCTTTTTTTCTCGCCGTTTTTGTGAGTTTATGACATTTCTTAATTTTTTTGACTCTTCATAATATTTATGTTTTTTTAAAAGGTCTCTAAGATAGCATGCTTCTTCTAGTTCCTTAGTGAGCCAAGGTGGTTTGGGGATATATTTGATCCTAATGATTTTTAGTGGGGCATGTTTGTTGTAAATAGCAGTAAAAGTGTTTATCCAAAATTCTATGGCTAAGTCTGGATCAGTAATGCTGAATGTTTCCGAAAGAATGGAGTTACTTAAATCTGATAAGAAAAGATTCTCATCAAATTTAGCAAAGGAACGATATGTTATAGTTTTGTGGCCAGGTTTGGGGATTTTTGTTCGTTTTTTTGACCATGTGATACAGACTGGGTAGTGATCGCTGCAGTGATAGACTGGGATATAAGTTTCAACAATGTTGTTTGGGTTAGATATATAGATATGATCAATTATTGTGCTTGAGTTTGGTGTGACTCTCGTGGGTGAATTAATTAGTTGGTGGAAGTTGTATGAATTTATTAATTGGGTCCATTGATTATTTACTTTTGTTAGATCGATATTAAAGTCTCCTAATAAGATTATTTCACTTGATTCTAATAGGACTGTATTCTTCATGGAGTCAAATTTGTCAGTCCAGTTTTTTCTTTCTGTTGGATTCCTATAGCAGATCCCAATTACAATAAGTTGGGCACCTTTGATAGAAATATCAATCCATATGGATTCTACACCATAATGTTCTAAATGGAGAAGACGCTTGAAGGCTATGGACTCACTAATATAGATTAGGATTCCTGTTTCTTTGGGGTTTTGTTGATCTTTACGCAGGATTTTGTATCCTGGAATATAAATATCAGTGTCCAATATGTGGTCTGAAAGTCTAGACTCAGATAGCCCTAGTATGTGAAATGGATTGCCTTTGTTAGTGATAAGAGTTGAGATTTCTTCGATTTTATTAAGTGCATGGTTTATATTTAGGTGGCAAATACATAGGCCATCCTTAGAGGGCCACTTATTGTGGTTGGTATGCATTTGTCTTTTTTGGTTTGTGAGGAAGGGATATGTATGAAGGAAGACAAACAAGAAAGGGACAACTGGCAGTAAGGAAAATAGAAAATAGATTTGTAGTTGGAGAACTCAACACCTAAAGGGGGGAAAATGATAGGGTGGTGGTGGAGGAGGAAAATAAGCAGAACAAAACAAGGAAACAAGGAAACAGAATTGAGTGAGGTGAAAACAAGATAACACTCAAACCGACAATAAGGTACTGAAATCTGAATACTGAAAACTGTTATAGCACCACAACAGTGACAACAAAGCTCAGGTAACTTAGCTGTCAACCCTGCAAGTGTCAATACAAGGGTGCCCTGCTTCAATTAGAGTCTGGTCACAGTTAGTCTCTTCCATTCCAGAGAGAGAGAGAGAGAGAGAGAGAGAGAGAGAGAGAGAGAGAGAGAGAGAGAGAGAGAGAGAGAGAGAGAGAGAGAGAGAGAGAGAGAGAGAGAGAGAGAGAGAATGACAATGACAAATTCTTTTATTTCGAAGATAATGAATAGGCACACAAGTGCTTTTTTACATCCAGTCCCTGCCAGTAGGGATACATCTTAATAATAATAACCCAACACTTGTACAGTCTCACAATAGAAACAAGAGGAAATAATCCTTTTCAAAACAACCCCCCAACACCCCCCCTCCTTGAAAGCAAAAAAAAAAAATCCCTAACCCCCCCCCACCCACCCCTCAAAAAAACCTAACCAAAACAAACAAAAACACAAAAGAGAAAGAAAAACCAAGCCAACAAAAGAAGAAAAGAGAGAAAGAGAAAGAGAGAGAGAGAGAGAGAGAGAGAGAGAGAGAGAGAGAGAGAGAGAGAGAGAGAGAGAGAGACAATGACAATGACAATGACAATGACAAATTCTTTTATTTCGAGGATAATGAATAAGCACATATGTGCTTTTTTACATCCAGTTCCCGCCAGTTAGGGATACATCTTAATAATAATAATAACCCAATACTTATACAGTTTCACAATAAAAACAAGGGGAAATAACCCTTTTCAAAACAGCTCCCCCCCAACAACCAACCCCCCCCTCCCCCGAAAGCAAGCAAATAAAAGAAAACCCTAAAATACCCACTCCCCACCCCCACCCCCCAAAAAAGCCCTAACCAAAACAAACAAACAAAAGAGAAAGAAAAACCAAACCAAAAGAAGATAAAAAAGAGAAAAAACAGACAAACAACAACAACAACAACAACAACAACAACAACAACAACAACAGAGCCAAGAAAAATAACACAACCAAACTTAATAAGGCATAAAGATAAACGTCTACACAATGTCAAATGGTACACATACTTGTTACACATAATTATAAGATATTGAAATAGGGCACTCATTAAAACTTATGTACAGAGGCAAGTCCAATAAAGTATTGAAAATATAAAAATATGAATCCTTCATCAGGATACACTATAACTATAAGCGAGACGATAAAAGGTGAGAAAGAGACAGAGAGACAGAGAGAGTGTGTGTGTGTATTTCAGAGATAATATCCAATATATAATTCCCGAAACAGTATGCGATCCCATCAACACTCATTTTAGATTATATTTGTTTCAAATTATATGTCATGATAATGAAATAAATTTAATACCCATACATCCACACAATAAAAACAAGAAACAAAACAAAGAAGAAATCTAAACCTATACAGCCATTGAGGGAGAGAATATGAGTGAGTGAGTGAGTGAGTGTGTGTATGTATGTGTGTGTGTGCGTGTGTGAGTGTGTGTGTATGGGGGAGGGGGGGAATTCAGGGATAATACTAAATATGTAATACTCACATTAGCACACGATCAACACAAACACTTTTTAATTACACTCATACAAATTGAAAGTCAAGATAATAAAATAAGTGCAATACCCATACACTCACATAAAGCTAATAAAGCCATAAAAAGAACATCAACACATTGTAAATAATAGAAACAAATTCTTCTTTTCAGGATAATGAATAAGTACTCAGTGCTTTTTTACATCCAGTCCCCGCCAGTGGGTTCAGATTGAAAATGCACTCAGTACTCATATTTTCAAACAGTAGAAGCAAAGGGAAAAACCTTTTTTTTTCAAGAAAAGAGAGAAAAAGAAAAAAACAAACAAACAAACAGACAAACAAACAAACAAACAACCCCGGACGAGCAAACGACTACATGAACCCCAGAAACGCCCCCCACCCCAAAAAAAAACAACCAAAAAGAAAAACAAAACTGAAAAAAACTAAAAATACTTTAAAAACAACAACAAAAAAACCAAACAGACAAAAGCACCCTCCCAAACAGACAAACAAAAAACAAGAAAAAACAACAACAAAGAAACAAATGGAAAAAAAACTTTTTAAACCCAACACCGTTCCCCCTTCCACACACCACACACACACACACACACACACACACACACACACACACACACACACATACACCAAAACAAAAAACAAACAACAAAAAACTCAAACAAATCAACAACAAAAAACAAAGTAACAACTACAGCAATAACAACAGAGAGAGAGAGAGAGAGAGAGAGAGAGAGAGAGAGAGAGATGGGGGGGGGGGGGGGAGAAATGAGAGTGAGTGGGAGAGAGAGAGGGGATTGTGTGTGTGTGTGTGTTTGTGTGTGTGTTAAAGATTTAATGCTTTTTGTTTGTAAACAAACAAAACAAAAAGACATAGAAAAAAAACTGAATATCATTCTCAAAACAGCACATCATCACTGTCAACACTCTTTTTCATTATACTCGTACAGATTAACACAAATTTGTTGTTATGATAGATATATTTCTTATAACTATAGTCTAGTTTAAAAAAAAGAATATATATATTTTTTTTAAAAGCTTACACTTTGCTAAACTCACTTTTTCAATTACAATGAAAATTTGAAAGGGGGAGAGAGAGAAAGAGAGAGGGAGAGGAGAGAGAGAGAGAGAGAGAGAGAGAGAGAGAGAGAGAGAGAGAGAGAGAGAGAGAGAGAGAGAGAGAGAGAGAGAGAAAACCCTAAAATACCTACCCCCCACCCCCACCCCCCCAAAAAGCCCTAACCAAAACAAACAAACAAAAGAGAAAGAAAAACCAAACCAAAAGAAGAAGATAAAAAAGAGAAAAAAACAGACAAACAACAACAACAACAACAACAACAGAGCCAAGAAAAATAACACAAACCAAACGTAATAAGTCATAAAGATAAACATCTACACAATGTCAAATGGTATATATACTTTTTACACATAACTATAAGATATTGAAATAGGGCACTCATTAAAACTTATGTACAGAGGCAAGTCCAATAAAGTAATGAAAGTATAAAATATGAATCCTTTATCAGGATACACTATAACTATAAGCGAGACGATAAAAGGTGAGAAAGAGACAGAGAGACAGAGAGAGTGTGTGTGTGTATTTCAGAGATAATATCCAATATATAATTCCAAAAACAGTATGCGATCCCATCAACACTCATTTAAGATTATATTCGTTTCAAATTATATGTCATGATAATGAAATAAATTTAATACCCATACATCTACACAATAAAAACAAGAAACAAAAAAAAAAGAAATCTAAACCTATACAGTCTATGAGGGAGAGAATATGAGTGAGTGAGTGTGTGAGTGAGTGTGTGTATGTATGTGTGTGTGTGTGTGTGTGTGTGTGTGTGTGTGTGTGTGTGAGTGTGTGTGTGTTGGGGGGAGGAATTCAGGGATAATACTAAACATGTAATACTCACATTAGCACACGATCAACACAAACACTTTTTAATTATACTCATACAAATTGAATGTCATGATAATAAAATAAGTGCAATACCTATACACTCACATAATAAAGAGGGGTGAAAAAGCCAATAAAGTCATAAAAAGAATATCTACACATTGTAAATAATAGAAACAAATTCTTATTTTCAGGAAAATGAATAAGTACTCATGTGCTTTTTTACATCCAGTTCCTGCCCGTGGGGTCACATTGAAAATGCACTCAGTACTCATATTTTCAAACAGTAGAAGCAAAGGGAAAAAACTTTTTTAAAAGAAAAGAGCGAAAAAGAAAAAACAAACAGACAAACAAACAAACAAACAACCCCAGACAAGCAAACGACAAAATAAATCCCAGAAAACGCCCCCCCCCCCCCGAACAAAAAAAAACCCACCAAAAAACAAAAAAACAAAACACAAAAAAACAAAAAATAAATTTAAAAACAAACAACAACAACAAAAACAGACGAAAGCACCCTCCCAAACAGACAAACAAAAAACAATAAAAAACAACAAAGAAACAAAACAAAAAAAACCACAAAAAAAAAAATTAAACACCAATCCCCCCTCCACACCACACACACACACACACACACATACACCAAAACAAAAAACAAACAAACAAAAAACTCAAACAAATCAACAACAAAAAACAAAGTAAACACTACAGCAAATAACAACAGAGAGAGAGAGAGAGAGAGAGAGAGAGAGAGGAGAGAGAGAGAGAGAGAGAAAACAATGAACGATGAACAATGAACGATGAACAATGAACACTATTTATTGCTATTTAGCAATCAAGCCATATAGCGCTGCAGCGCGGTAACAAACAATATCGAACACGATGCGATTACAGTGACATGGAAACCATGTCAGTAATGGTATGTACATCTAGATCTGATACATTATTGTCCGTGTCTCAGTTTTCAAAATAGCCTTTCCTTTTCCAGTCTGCAACCAGCAAAGTCAGCCCATGTAAAACCGGATCAGGTCCCGAAGAAGATGTAATTCCCGTTCAGCACGTGCCACTGTCTCTGCGTGTTGTGTGTTAGGACGCTGCTTCCCTTTACGAAGTCTGGCAAGCCTGACACGTTCTTCTGGCAACATGTTTCTGTCTTCTTGCTTTATATACCAGAAAACACACATAGATTCCTCGCCAGTATCTCCATTACAAGAATATTCTAGGGTGATGTCATACGATTCACACATCAGAATAGTTTGATTGCCTGTATCTTGAACTACAACCTTTCGAAACTGTATTTCTTTTGCTGTCTCGTAATCGACGCTGCAAATGTTTTTCTGTCAGAGTGGACACATACTCTTTCACAATACCAGTATGAAAACCCTCAACTGTGCAGTCAACTGATTGTTCTTCGTCCACATCAGACAACACAGGAGACACACTGATCTTACTGTCTGTTGCTGGTTAACACGGCAAATCAAGTGAATCTAGTGTGGCTGGGACATTTACTGCACTGTCAACATACAGCTCTGTGTACAGGCTGGCTTGTTTTGATTCGGCATCCACTCTATCACGATGCAGGGAGTCACTGTCAGACAACACCGGCTCTTCCAAAACACTGTCCTTGTCACACTGACGACTCGCCTGTCTTTCTTGATGTTGTTTACTTCTTTGGACGTCGCGACGGATTTGGGAAGGGCACTTCTTGCGAAAATACTGAACTCGCAAATTACGATTCAGCACTGGGTCTGCCATTTCTGGTGATACTAACTTGTCAACTGGCTTCAGTCGCAAGACGAAGACAATGCTGCCGCTCTCCCCCGCAACTTTCCAGCTCGATAGGACGTTGTCGATCAGCAGGGCATTTAAAGTTGTTACTACAGTTGCTGGAAGGCCAGTAACTGACATTTTGAAGCTTAAATGCAAAAATTTGCAGCAGCTTACTAACAGCACGCCCTTTCAGTTCTCGTCCTGTCACGCTGTTCAAGAGACAGAGAGAGAGAGAGAGAGAGAGAGAGAGAGAGAGAGGGAGGGAGAGAGAGAGAGAGAGGGAGAGAGAGGAGAGAGAGAGAGAGAGAGAGAGAGAGAGAGAGAGAGAGAGAGGAGACTTATAGATCATAAAATTGAGTACAGGGTGTGTGTGTGTTTCAAGGATAATACTAAATATATAATTCTCAAGTCAGCACAGGATCACCATCAATATTCTTTTCGAATATACTCGTACAAATTGAACGCCATGAAAAAGAAATAAACCCAATATCACTTCACTCTTACAATATGGAGAGAAAAAAATCACTAAAGTAATAAAATGAACATCTATACATTGTGAGTAAGAAAGAGAGATGGGGGGGGGGGGGGAGAAATGAGAAAGAGTGGGAGAGAGAGGGGGGAGTGTGTGTGTGTGTGTGTGTGTGTGTGTGTGTGTGTGTGTTTGTGTGTGTGTGTGTTTGTGTGTGTGTTAAAGGTTTAATGCTTTTTGTTTGTAAACAAACAAAACAAAAAGGACATAAAAAAATACTGAATATCATTCTCAAAACAGCACATCATCACTGCCAACACTCCTTTTCATTATACTCGTACAGATTAACACATATTGTTGTTATAATAGATATATTTCTAAAAACTTTAGTGTAGTTTAAAAAAATAATATAAGAAAAAAAAAAAATTTTAAGCTTACACTTTGCTAAACTCACTTTTCACTTACATTGAAAATTTGAAAGGGAGAGAGAGAGAGAGAGAGAGAAGGAGAGTGAGAGAGAGAGAGAGAGAGAGAAGGAGAGAGAGAGAGAGAGAGAGAGAGAGAGAGAGAGAGAGAGGAGAGAGAGAGGAGAGAGAGGAGAGAGAGAGAGAGAGGATATGATATGATATTTATTCAAAAAGGCCATGGCCTCTTAGAAGGGGGTTGTACAAAACCTTGTTGACAAGACACATCCACATTAACAATTTGCTACACACTCACTTCTCCTTTTAAAGGCTTTGTACAAATATATGCTTAATCTCTTAACAGTAGTTTCATTTGTTGCTGACATTAACAATATTAGTTTAAACAGACATGGATACGTAGAATATTTTGCCGGAATAAATGGTTCTCTGATATCTTTTAATTCTGGACAAGAAAGTACAAAGTGAACCTCATCTTCTATTGAATCCTTACACAGTGGACATCTCAAAACTCTACCATCTGAGTTACTATAGTGTTTTGAATGGACAAATATATCTGAAATTCCAAATCTAAATTTGGTGATGATAAGCTTTATGTGTTTATCAATACTCATAGACATGTAGGTCAGTACCTGCTTCAAATGTGTGAACAGTCTATAAAAATCAAATCTATCACTATTTTGAACATGAGAATTCCAGTCCTGTGATCGACATTCTATCAGCCTCTCTCTAATTGTACGAATATATTCTTTTACATCTTTCACACCTTGATTAATCAAAACAAAGCCAAAGCTATATTCAAACAATTTCATTCTTACAACTGATAACCAGTTTCTTTTGCCCCTATTTTCTAAGTCTAATATCATCTTGTAAGCCTTAAAAGGTAATCTTTGTGTATCCATCTGAGTTAATTTTAACCAATAACTAATACATTTCACTGCAGAAATGACCTTTAATGGATATCTAGCTGTTTTATCATATACAAGGTCATTGGGTGTTTGTGGAAATACTCCAAGAAAATTATTTAATGCAAACAAATGAACTTTTTCACAGTGTACAGCAGCAGCATCAAGCCCCCAAATTTCAGATCCATATAAAAGAGCAGGCTGAATTTGAGTATCAAATATTTTCAAAAGAAAAGTGAGAGATTCATTGTTTTATGAGGCTAATTGTTTTCATTATACACAATAACGTACATTTTGCACTACTGGAAAGATCCCTGCATGCAGAATTAAAACTAAAACGAGTAGAAAAGTAAATACCCAAAGATTTGTACACATTTACTACTAGCATCAGAACATCTTCATATTTCCATTTTTCACTTTCAGAAAGATAACCTCCTTTTCTAAATACAACAATGTTACTTTTTTCCATGTTGACTTTTAATTGCAGAGAGACAGCAGTTTTCTGTAGACTGTTCAGCTGCGTTTCCAACCCAACCACTGCTTCTGACATCAAAACAACAATGTCGGCAGGCAAAAGAATGAAAATCTCTATGAATTCATTTGTAAAAGTGGCACCATGACGCCCAGAAGTTACGACTTCTTGTGTTAATTCATTTATGAAGATAGAAAACAGAAGAGGACTACAGATGTCACCTTGCTTCACGCCATTTGTACAGTTAATATAATCAATAAACACAGCCCCAGATCAACCCTTGCTTTAACAGAATCATACATACTTAATATGCATTTATATATTTCCCCACGAATACCGTTTGTAAACAATAGAGGTCACAGTAAACTTCTGTTGATAGAGTCAAATGCCTTTTCGAAATCGATAAAGGCAACATATAGTTTACAATTAATATTTTAGACTAAACTGTTTTTGTTTAAATGCCATCAAAGTAAAGATATGATCAATAGTTGAGTAGTTTTTCTTGAAGCCTGCTTGATATTCGCCAGTTAAGTTATTCTCTTCTACCCACTCCTATAATCTTCTATTGATAATAGCATCATATAATTTACTACACACATTACATAAAGAAATACCTCTATAATTACTTGGATTGTTAGCATTACCTTTCTTATATAAAGGAATAACAATAGATTCTGACCAACTTTCTGAATATATACCTTTATCAAACAAAGTATTAACAAATTAACTAGAAAGTCTACAATAAAATTTGAGCTTCAAGCAAATTTTAGAATTTCAGTTACAATACCATCTGGGCCAGCAGTTCTACCTGTTTTCAGTTTCCTTAAAATTAACACAATTTTTTTCTCTTGAGATGCACTAATTTAAATAATCAGAAGCATACTCATAAGCAGTTTCATCAGCTTCACATGTCAAATTGTTATCATTAGCTACATTTCGTTCAGGTAACTCTGTAAAGTGCTGAAACCATGTGTCTACACTGATATTATTTGGTGATTGTTTTCTGATTTGAATTTTTTCTGTTTATGACATTCTAAAATTCTTTTTGATCACCAACCGAATTAATCAACGTAGTCAATAAAGATTTGTCAAAGTCTTTTTTCTTTCGTTTCAATAGATTTTTATACTTTCTCCTAGCTTTACAAAAGGATTCATGATTAACTGTAGATGATACACAGCGATAGTTCCTTAACAATTTACGTACATTTCTTTTTATTAATAGGTTATTCCGTGTCATACCAGTCATCTTCTTTGACAGTTTTGCCCAAACATATCTTCTTTTTCATACATTCTGCTGCTTTCTTTAAACAGAAATTGAATATATTCAACGCTTCATTAATATCAACGTTAATCAACGTGTTTGCTTTTTCTATATGAGACCATATTTTCTGTGAGTCAATAATTTCAGAAAACATATCACTGTAGGCATCATTCCAAACAAACTTTTCAACCATGCATGCAGAGTTATTTTCTTGTACCTTATTCTGCCTGTTATCAAACACTTTCACGTGTAATTCAACAGGCATATGGTCAGACTGAACTTGATCAGAAACAAGCAATTCACAATTGTTAGACATCTCGGCAAAAAGGTCACATGACATTAAAAAATAATCGTTCACGCTGCTTCCACTTTTAGTTATGTACGTGTAACGACCTTGAAGGTCACCCTCACACATGCCATTCAGAATACACAAAAGCAAAGCATGACACATATTGATCAGTAGCTTACCATAGTTATTCAGTTCAGTGTCTTCACAATTTCTATCACAATGCAAAGGACCACTGAAATGCATGTCATCAAGTGTATATGTAGCTTTTTCAAAATCATTTGACATATTTGAACATCTACTGTTTAAATCGCCACATAACAAAACAAAACATCATTTTTAATGGAAAGTAAGCAATCACCTATAAATTCTTCCAACAAAACCACACGATTTTCAACATTACTAAACATGTAACATAGTGACCCTTCCAGTGGGATATAAGCACAGGTATATGACTTCTTTGGATGCCCCAATCGCACATTTATCAATACTGAATGCACAAAAATAGTCGGAAGCAACATCAAAGGGTTTTATGTACAGAGCTAGCTCATTTTTAACAAGACACATCCCACTAGATCTCTTCCACGTGCTGTTAGCTTCAAAGCAGGTTTACAGTAAACAGTATACCCATAAAAAATTGACGCCTGAAAATTTTCCACAAATGTTTCAACTAAGCATGCAAAGAGAAACTTACATACAAAAGACACAAAATCCTTATCAGACAATTTAGCCAGAAGACCATTTACATTCCAATGAAGGAAAGAAACATGTTTCAGTTTATTACAGTCATCGACACAAAATGAATCATCAACATCATTTGACAAAGGTGGACACACATTTTTACAAGGCACTCCCTCTTCTTCACTGTTTCCATTATCCTGAAACACAGAAGCAGAAACAGGTGACGCAGGTAAACCCTCCTAAAAAATCACGGACTGGGAGTCTGGTTCACGTGCAGTGCTACTCGTGCTATCGCACTGCAACAACATTACCAGTGTCGACCCACAGTGGTTGTCCCTACCATGTGAAAATATGGACCGGCCGAATTCCTATTTTATTTCCACAAGTTTATCGTCTGTACTCACTGTGAATCGTTTCCCGTCAACACGAAGATGGTTGAACGCCAGGGTAGCGCGCTTGCCGTCACTCCTGGCTTTCTTCATGTGGGGTGTCAGCTTTTTCCTGATGTCCCTCACTCTGACAGAAAAGTCCTCCCCAATGAAGACGTCAGTCCCTTGGACTTTGCCTTTGCTTCATGACTTCTACTGCTTGTAGAAGACGCACCTTGCAATGACTGGGGAGTCTGGCTTTGAGTTCAGACGGTGGACCCTATGAAAGTCAATGTCCTGCGGTAACTCAAGTTTGTCAGGGATAAAGTCCTTCAGCATATGCTCACATTCTTCAGGTGTCTGGTCCTCCCTCCGTTTCAGTCCATATATATTTTATATATATATATTATATATAATATATATATATTATATTATATATATATATATATGTGTGTGTGTGTGTGTGTATTTAAATATATATATATATTTTATACATATATATATATATATATATATATATAATTATATATATATGTATGACATGTTTATATGTATGCATGTTTGTATGCATGCATGCATGCACGTATGCATACATGTATGTATGTTTGTATGTATGTATGTATGTATGTATGTATGTATGCATGCATGCATTTGTGCATGTGTGTATGCATTTAATGTGTGTGTATGTGTGCTCATATCATAGCTTCCATACCCTCTTTATTCATAACTGGCACAGATCACACACACACACGCACACGCACACACAACACACACACACACACACACACACACACATACACACAACACACCACACACACACACACACACACACACACAGAATCAAGCAAACAGCCAACACAGACTGGGGTACATGTGCCCATTTTGTACCTTGTGTACCCAGGCAGCAGAGCTAGGCTAGCACTCCTGGTCTAGCTAAATGTTCCTTAAATTGCTGAAGTAGATCCCTAAGACTCAGAACGTGCTCCTGACCAAATAACATCTTGTGTCATAATTCTTCATTACAGAGCTGCCACCGCCCTCAAAGGAAAATCTCCACAATGTCTTGGTGTGTTAACCACCTGGTTAAGGGTTTAACATTGGGGACCCCCAGCCTTAAAGTGAGGGAGGGTTAAGATTTCTGTTGGCTAGAACCAGTGTCCATGAATACCAAGATTTTTTGTTGAACTGTCTGGGGTAGAGGATTTAACAGTGGAAAGTCCCTGTAAGTGATATGTAATGTGTTCATCTGGAGGTAGAGGATTTAACAGTGGAAAGTCGCTGTAAGTTATGTGTAAAGTGGTCATCTGGGGGTAGAGGATTTAACAGTGGAAAGTCCCTGTAAGTTATGTGTAAAGTGGTCATCTGGGGTAGAGGATTTAACAGTGGAAAGTCCCCGTAAGTTATGTGTAAAGTGGTCATCTGGGGTAGAGGATTTAACTCATGAGGTTGGCCCCAAAACTTAGCTTCGGCACTCCTCTCCTTTTCTGTGACGTGCCGAAGCTTAAGAATCGGGAGACTTACGATTTTTTAAAAAAAACACAAAGTATGGTTAACTCAAGTGAAAGTAAATTTGGTCTGTAAGGCAATCATTTTTTTTAAACCAGTTTGCTTTCCTTGACCATAAGCTTGCCTAGTTTTTGTCTGTTGGCCAATTTTATTTGACATGTCAACAAGTTTTGGATTTCAGGAACTGCAGTGTTATGATTCTTTAAAAAAAGTAATCTGTGGTACAAAAAGTGACATCACATGGATTCAGCAAGCTTCAGGGAACTTTACTTTGGTGAAAAATATCAATTGTTAAAGGGGGACAAGTCGAGTAAGTGGGGGTTTTAAGTGGTTCCAAAAAATCGCTACAGGGAAGGAGACAAGGAGGGAGACTAGGAGGGCAAGGGAAAAAAACAGTAAAAACCTAATAACAGAGGACCGGGGTTTTGATGGAATGAATGTTACAGGAAGACTGGGGCAAGGGAGAAAACGTGGAAAACCTACTAAATGTGACCTGGATTTGGTGGAATGACACTTACAGAAGACTGGGGAGGCATGGGGAGAAAACAGGGGGAAAATACAAAACAGGTGCCCGGGATTTGAGTGGAATACCGTTACGAAAGCTGAGAACCAAAAGGGAGTGGACGAAGCAGGCAGCAAAATGTTGAAAGGGGTTTCCCCCTCCTTTGACCAAACAAAAGCTTAAGGGGTTAAATTTAGTATCACCTGTACCTTATTTTAAGCCCCTGTTTAATTTAAATAGGCACATACCATGGTTGAGAATTTTGCTTAATTGTACAAAGTCCCCTTAAAAAAGGTGTATTTTTTTTTTTGTTTGCTCAGCTATCTGGCTCATCTAATCTAGCTCAATCCAACTGCAACCACCTGAAATACTGTGCGGGGAAAAAACTATCCGGGGTTTTTTTTTTTTGCTGCACAAATTTTAAAAAAACTTTAACCCCCTTTGAATTAAATTCGGGTGCTTACGTATATCACAATGTTTCTACTTTTAAAATATCCCAAAAAAAATTTTTTTCTGTACTTTAATCGTCATTGCTGTAAACAAAAATTGGATTCCCCACTTTTGCTTGTTAGGGGTCAAAATCATTTACGTTTGATGTAGCTTTAAAGCGTTTGTGTACGTGTGTGTGTGTTTTTGTGTACGTGTGTGTGTGTGGTGTGTTTTGTTGTGTTGTTTTTTCTTAAGTATTCGCCAGGGACCGGGGTGTTATGTATGCAAACCAATCCATGATTTACGGCCAAAAAGTCACCATGATTTTCCGTTTGGACAGGAGTAAATATGAACAACGATGATAGGCGGGACATGTCACCTTTTTTCCAAAAGCAAACCCTGAATGGTCAGACATGAATTACAAACCTAACGCACAGTGCCCACAGACATTCAGAACTACTGTTCCTTCCCTACTGGCCTGGCTTTTGGGCGTTAACATAACCTAATGGCTTCTTCTACCTCTTGGTTAAAACCTTTATTGCCGCCCCTGACCTACGACCAGATGTGAAGGGCAGATATCACTTGTATGACAGCAACCATTCCAGGTCCTCACATTTTCTGGCACCAAGTGTCTAAATAATGGCAGTAACTTCCTTTGTGTGTGTGGTACCTTTTTTTATAATAAAGACGATTTGAAAGAATTTTAACAAACTACTACTTTAAGTGTGCCTGGCATGCAGGGAAGTTAAACCTTTTCTCATTCGAAGATTTAGGCCCACTGTGTCCATGGCCAACCAGATTTTAAAATGCATAAAACACAGAACCGATTTTAAAAGCACACAAGTACTTATTCAATATCCACGAAATAAATAACCTAAACAAACAAATACAAATGCAGTTTACATGCATCCCTCCTCCTTCTCTCTCTCTCTTTTCTTCTCTCTCTCCTCCTCTCTCTTCTCCCCTCTCTCTCTCTCTCCTCTTCTACCTCTCTCTCTCTCATCCTCTCTCTCTCTGTCTTCCTCCTCTCTCTCGGGTTTTTGCAAGTTGTTTGAATTCAAAATGCCAGTGTATGGACTACCAACAACATTAGAATACATGTTGAACGCAGCACTTAATGAAAAACAGGCTGTCTCCGTTCAAGGTGGAAGGGAGAGGAGTCAAACTGTTGTCATCCTTCAGTTGACAGGTTATATTACCGACCATTCCCATGACACCAGTTCAACGTACAACATATAGGAACAAATGCTCATCTTAGATGAAGAGGGGCAAAAGAAGAGCGGAAGCTTACAGAACAAAAAAGAGTAAACAAATAATAAACAGGCTTCGTCTCCCTGCCCTCTGTTTTTAGCTTATACTACAATGCTGCCAACCGCTGTGATAGCAAAACTATCAATGTGTTTGAGTGCGGTGAACATTTCCCTCCCTCTTCAAGCAGTTGCAAGAATAAATACTGTATTGATATGAAAGAGCATGATATAGAACAATGAACAATGAACAATATTTATTGCTATTTAGCATTCAAGCCATATAGCGCTGCGGCGCGGTAACAAACGATATCGAACGCGACGCGATTACAGTGACATGGAAACCATGTCAGTAATGGTATGTACATCTAGATCTGATACATTATTGTCCGTGTCTCAGTTTTCAAAACAGCCTTTCCTTTTCCAGTCTTCAGCCAGCAAAGTCAGCCCACGTAAAACCGGATCAGGTCCCGAAGAAGATGTAATTCCCGTTCAGCACGTGCCACTGTCTCTGCGTGTTGTGTGTTAGGACGCTGCTTCCCTTTACAAAGTCTGGCAAGCCTGACACATTCTTCTGGCAACATGTTTCTGTCTTCTTGCTTGATGTACCAGAAAACACACATAGATTCCTCGCCAGTATCTCCATTACAAGAATATTCTAAGGCGATGTCATCCGATTCACACATCAGAATAGTTTGATTGCCTGAATCTTGAACTACAACCTTTCGAAACTGTGTGTTTCTTTTGCTGTCTCGTAATCGACGCTGCACACATATGTCTGTCAGAGTGGACACATACTCTTTCACAATACCAGTATGAAAACCTTCAACTGTGCAGTCAACTGTTTGTTCTTCGTCCACATCAGACAACTCAGGAGACACACTGATCTTGCTGTCTGTTGCTGGTTCACACGGCAAATCAAGTGAATCTAGTGTGGCTGGGACATTCACTGCACTGTCGACACACAGCTATGTGTACACGCTGGTTTGTTTTGATTCGGCATCCACTCTATCACGATGCAGGGAGTCACTGTCAGACAACACCGGCTCTTCCAAAACACTGTCCTTGTCACACTGACGACTTGCCTGTCTTTCTTGATGTTGTCTACTTCTTTGGACGTAACGACGGATTTGGGAAGGGCACTTCTTGCGAAAATACTGAACTCGCAAATTACGGTTCGGCACTGGGTCTGCCATTTCTGTTGACACTGACTTGTCAGCTGGCTTCAGTCGCAAGACGAAGACAACGCTGCCGCTCTCCCCCGCGACTTTCCAGCTCGATAGGACGTTGTCGATCAGCAGGGCATTTAAAGTTGTTACTACAGTTGCTGGAAGGCCAGTAACTGACATTTTGAAGCTTAAATGCAAAAATTTGCAGCAGCTTACTAACAGCACGCCCTTTCAGTTCGAGCATGATATAGACAGACAAAGAGTGACAATTTCATGCAGTAATGATGCGAGAGAAATGATAGATTATGTCTTTACTTGTGAAAATGAAGTGAAAGACAGAGTATGCAGTGAAAGGAATGGGAGTAAGGGGGGAAATGAACGTTCAAAAAATGACACTGGAGATGAGTGTGCAGAGAATAAGAGTGAAGAAGAATGTGCAGTGAATGAGTGTGAGGAAGGGTGTGAAGAGAATGAGACTGAGGAAGAAAGTAGGGAATATGCTGTACATGTGAAAAAAGCAGTGGAATGCAAGACAGTGATGATAGTGTTACGGTCAGTGATGTCTTGGAATATTTACAAGAATTTAAAACTATGTAGACAATATTAGGTCCATACTGCAAGAACTGAAACAATGCATTGCTGATGGAGCCACTGCTGTACCAAAAGGAAAGCAGAAATAGGGTAAAAGCCGAGTCAAGCTCAACCACTTACTGTTTATCCAAAACCAGACAACTTTCATCTCATCGGACCAAAAACTTGCATAGTTTTATATAAAAACTAAGCAGTTTACCTTGACTCGGCTTTTACCCTATCTCTCTACTAAAACTGAAATTAATACTAATTTATTTTTGATGGGTAAAACTATAAAATTATGGAAATTTATGCTACAACAATATCTTAAACAAGAACTTGTCAAGAACTTTATTCAACAACTTATTACTAACCCAATAAAATTTTTTGTCAAGAACCCTTTTTAAAAAAGAAATTTTCCTTTTTTAGTTTGATGGGTAATATAAAATTTTGGGGAAATTTTTTTAAACAAATCTTTTCAAAACAAAACAAAAATACTAAAAAAAAAAAAACTAATACTTTTTTCTTTAATTTT